>JAHXMU010000696.1:271891-290368 GCA_019455685.1 Philornis downsi | reverse complement strand
AGATTCAAAGATTCAAAGATTCAAAGATTCAAAGATTCAAAGATTCAAAGATTCAAAGATTCATAGATTCATAGATTTATAGATTTATAGATTTATAGATTCATAGATTCATAGAGTCATAGATTCATAGAGTCATAGATTCATAGATTCATAGATTCATAGATTCATAGATTCATAGATTCATAGATCCATAGATTCATAGTTTCATAGATTCATAGAGTCATAGATTAATGGATTCATAAATTCATAGATTCCTAGATCCGTAGATTCATAGATTTATAGATTCATAGACTCATAGACACATAGATTCATAGATTCAAAGATTTATAGATTTATAGATGCATAGATTCATAGATTCGTAGATTCATAAATTCATAGATTCATAGATTCATAGATTGATAGATTTATAGATTCATAGATTAATAGATTTATTGATTCATAGATTAATAGATTTATAGATTCATAGATTCATAGATTCATAGATTCATAGAGCCATAGATTCATAGATTCATAGATTGATATATTCATAAATTCATAGATTCATAGATTCATAGAGTCATACATTTATAGATTCATGGATTCATAAATTAATAGATTCATAAATTCATAGATTCATTGTTACATTGATTTATAGATTCATAGATTTATAAATTCATTGTTTCATTGATTTACTAACTCATTGGTTCATTCATCAATTCATTGATAATTTATCGACTGTCTAGTTTTACAGGACACACCCTTTCGACACACCCTTTAAAGTCGATTATATTTCAGTGGCTAAGATATTGCTCGTACATTCTACTGTAATGGAATCGCTACCATTGCTGCTAGTATTCATCTCTCTCTCCTCTCTGGTACTGCTATAAATGTCAACAATGTCATCTGAAATCTGTTTGACATTGCAGATGATCGCGCTTATGTTATTGCGAAGGTAATCATCTTAACATTTTGTTATCGAACCTTATTCGAAGTTGCCCCATCGCAACCATTAGTCCTTCGCATACACTTGCACGATATATGCTCTTGCTCCATCTTTTGCCGGAATATGTAAAAACAGCGAATCACATATCTTCTTGTCTTCTGTATTGTCAAATATAATAACGAATGACTCGCTTAATTCGTTGCTAAACTATCTTAAAGCTAAATTAATTTCTATACCAGAATGGTCAGCGATACGCGAGTAGCTACACAGACGACACAATGAATGCGCTTGGCGGCGGTGATGATGATGATGGTTTTGGTGTATTCCTTTTGTTACAATTCTTTTGCTGCTTCTTTGTGTCTTTTTGTTTGTCTTGGTCCTCCACATTCCCATTGTCATCGTATTAATATTTTTTGAGCTTTGTGCTCCTTGGGAGTACTACCGCGTATTATTCTCCCGATTTGAGGCTGCTTCCACTGCTGCTTCTGCTGTCCATGACAGCTGAGGCTTTTGTGTAAATGTCTGTGTTGACAATGAGTATCATTTTGTCGTTGTCCTGTCAGGCGTTACCATTCACATGACATTCGTACACGACAGTCACTTATGTTGAAGTGATGTTAAATTAATGGTGGAATGTTGCGTACAATTGCAAAGCAAACTGAATGAGAACTCGAAAAGAGTCGCGAATGATTTAAAATGTAATTGATAAAAGAATGAAGAGCTGTACTCACGAAGGACCAATTTTACACCTATTAGTAAGTGCACTGTAAATGATGGATTATCTAAGAAGATTATATGGAAGGGGCAGTAGTTTTGTCTTTGTGGTATAGTATTTAAAATTACAAATTAAATATATACATACATATGTATATGTGTAAAAATAAATAATTGTATTATTAGTGATTGACATACTTGAAAATGTAGTTATTTGATGTTCGCCATACGATTATGCTTGATGTATCCTACCTTTCACTTCACTTTCAACCTTGTAAGGATTTATTGATATTATTGAAACTGCGTCCCAACTTTCCGTTTAAATTGAGGGCGTAATTAGATACAAAATTGTCAATTGAACCATTGTTAATGCAAAAAAAAAGCAATTTATGAACTTAACTAAATAACGTTATAATTTAAAACTAAACTATTCTAAAGTTATTTCTAATAATGGGCAAAATATATGTATATTATTTACCTGTTTTTTACAAATTTTAAAGAGGTACTCCAAAATATACAAATCAAATATGTAGGTTTTACATGAGTCTCGCTTTGATAGCCTTACCCATGGTGTGCCATCACACAGGTGCTGTTTTCCATCATTTTTTATATGTTCTTTCTTCTAGCGACAGCAAGCGCCCCTTTGGGGTACCCAAACTAATCCCGAAGGATTAGCCAAACTACCAGAGATTGGAAGTAGGTCCCTTGGAAAAGCTTCTTCAGGTCCCACTCCCTCACTCGGCCAAAGTACCTTTTTAGTCACTTGGTATGAAGTGAGCTACCCCCCTCGTAAGAGTTGAGGTATCTAGGAAGACCTCGGATAGACATGAATAGTGTTTTCTAAGCTAATGCCTTCCTTCACCAACGCAACCTGAAGCAACGCAAAAGCACTGAAAACACTTGTTCGGGCAACCACAGCCAGCACGATGCTCCCACTAGGGGTCTAACACCATTGACTAGGAAGAAACAATGTTCCTTGGGCCCCTGGTCACCCGTGCTACCAGAAGAGAAGAACCCTCTGGTCTGGGTTTCGCAGACAAGCTACTCCAGTTTTGCTTTATCATACCTCCCATGGAACTGGTAATCTATAATCTACGGCATAGATTTTCAATGTCCGAGGAGAGAATATCAACACAGCAAAGCACACCATGCTCCAATCATAGTTCATTAACCAGATCTCTCTGGTCATACAACTATATTAACGGAAAAGATAAATCTTCTGATACCTCCCGACGGCTTCTCTATAACCGCACCTGTTGCCAGGATGTGTCTTGTTTAATTATGACTCTCCCCTTTACTTGGTTTTTGAAAAACGAGTTCCAAGATCAGTTTGATGTCATATTATAGGTGAATCCCAAGACATAATCCACCTTTTCCTAGGGCGCCTGGCACAAGGCCACACTACTTTGTTTTTGTACGCAAGCATCATTCCTTTTGCCTGCTTAATTACAGGATCGGGTAGAGAGGCTTGCGTTTTAGGGGTAAGCGGTACAAAGCATCCTAGGAAACACCCGCCTACCCACTCCAAAATATACAATCATATGAATGAAATAATTTGAGGTCTACCTAAGTACGTATTGTTGAGCGGTTTAAATTGGTGCGAGTCTCCAATTTAGTACGAGCCTAAGACGTCTGAAGTGTGAAATATTTGAGACTTAGACTTAGTCAAAAAATATTTCAGAGGAATATAAACGTTGGATTTTATTTCTAACTATTCTTTACTACCAAAAGCGCAGTGGAATCTGGGTCTTATTGTCAACTGTAACATTTACTATCTCGCTGCCGGCGTTAAGGTTTAATATTCCGAATTTTTCAAAATTCACGATATGGGGCTATATTGGTGAGCATATGTCTCGGAATATACATTTAAAACTAAAATTTAATTTCTGTATACTACGGAATGATAGATTTTAACTTTTGATAAACGCTTATAAAATTGTATTGCTAGCAATTACTTTTTTTCCATATTTTTAGAATCAAAACCTCTTTGATAGAAATAAGTTATTAAAATGAAGAAAGTAAATAAAAAAAAAGAAATTCTAAATGTTGATCATCACATATGACAAATCATCCGTACAAAATTCACGGTTTTTTTTATCATTTTGATGCCCTTTGCAAAAGCATTTGTAGTAGCTAAGATTGCCATTCTGCTTTTCACAAATAAAAGCACTTACCCGAAACGTCCCCAGAGAAAATAAACTACTCATCTACTACTCAACTACTCATCATAAAAATTAGTGGTAACGTAAGCAGGTCTGTTCTTCTGCATAAAAGTATGATTTAAGGACAACCGCAAGGAGCGAAAATAGCTCATAAAATTTGCATTTTTCAGAACTCATTCATTCAAGTTGTGAGCCATACATGGTAGGGAGTGCCCTAATTTTGTTTGTGGTTACAGAAAAATACGAATTTTCACTAAACAAGCGGGCTAAGTTAAGAATATTATCTGTAACACGTCCAGTTATATGGCAATGCATCAGCATATTGTCTAAAAGGCTGCGGGTGATACAGGTGGAATGAACCACTTTTGAGAAAACGATATATTTTCGAAAGAAGTTTTTTATGTCGATACATTTCGTATGAGAAAACTACAGTCTTTTATAGCTACTTATTATTCGGAAAACCTATACATTGTCCTAGGCATTCTAGGGGGGCACATACGCCTCACCTGTTTACATCCTTTTACCCTAAGTGTGTCATTCCGTTTATAGCAACCAGAAATAATTGTCGTAAAAATCAACGTCGAATTAACAATATTCGTTTGTCCGCCCATATGAGTGCCTCTGTTTGAAGCATTGATGTAGCAATAAATTCTCTCTCAGGATGCTAAATTCATGCATTCATTTTGGAGGGCTAAATTCATTCAATGCACATAATTTGAAAACCCGGAGGGGTGCCAAAAAAAAGTTCTAGGGAGGCTAAATCTCATCTAGCACCCCCTTGCTACGATCATGGTGGGAAACAATACAGATTCCGGTCCGCTTGAGCAATGGGACTGAAATTTTGTACGAAAATATCATTCAAACGAAAATATCAGTCCAGAAGGAAAAGACGAAAGCAATACAAAACGCGGGCAGTCGGCTGTCACAAGAATTTTGCTGTTTGTTTGGTAAAGATCCAATAGGAAAAACTTGTTCATAGCCGATCTAACAAAGCAGACACAAACAAGTTGGGAACAATTTTCACTATCTTTTAACATAATCTCCTTTCAGCTCAATACACATTTTTCCAGCGATATTCAATAGCTTTTATACCCCGTTTACGGCAAGAACTGTCAAACTCCTTAAAAAAGCCATCAGCCGAAGACTCCACCTCTTTATTGTTGGCAAATATTTTACCATCGAGCCATTATTTCAAGTTTGGAACTAGAAACTAGTCCAAGGGAGCTAAATCTGGAGAATAAGGTGCGTGATGAAGCAATTCATCCATTTGGTCCATCGCAATAATGGATATGTGAACTGGAGCATTGTCTTGATGAAACAACACTTTCTTTTTCGCCAAATGCGGCCTTTTTCCTATAATTTCATCACCTAAACGCTGCAATAAATTAGCACAATTTTCACCGTTAATGATTTTTTCCTTTCTGAAGACAATCAATAAAAATAATCAAAAACAATCGCATCACAAGAAACAGACACCATGACCTTGCCTGGAGATGGAACCGTCTTCGCCTTCTTTGGACACGATTTTCCCATTCCACTCCATTGCCTTTGTCTCAGGGGTGAAGTGGTGGACTCAGGTCTTATCCATGGTTATAAATCGACGCAATAATTCGGCTTTATTGCGGTGAAACATAGCCAAACACTCCTCACGACGCTTTTTATGCTCTATTGAAAGCAAGCTTTCTCATGCAAGGAAGCTTTTGATCAATATACGAATAGCAATTTTCAAATGCCTATGCCCATTTCAGCTCTTCCGACAATCATCCAATATCATTTTGTGGATTTTCTTAAATCTCTCTCTCTCTCTCTCTCCCTCTCTCTTCTTAAAATCTCATCGCCAAACACTTCTCACGACGCTGTTTTTGCTTCACTGAAAGCAAGCTCTTTCATCTTCAAATCTTCGATCAATATACGAATATCAATTTTTTAATGTCTATGCCCATTTCAGCTCTTCCGACAATTATCCAATACCATTTTGTGGATTTTCTTAAATCTCCACTGAAAGATTTTCACGATGCTGTTTTTGCTCTATTGAAAACAAGCGTGGCACCCATATTGCGCACAGCTTGCTCATCTTTAAATCTTCGGCTAATATACGATATATAGCACTTTTTGAGATGCCTATTATTTCAGCTAACTCACGCCGATACCATGGCGTGGACATCTCTACGGTGTTCGTTTTGACAGCTTGTACGGCCTCGCTTAAACTCTGCTACAAAAATTTTACATTCATATACGAAGGAGCAGATTCCTCGTTTCAAACGGAAATATTGAATTACATAACGGCAACTAATTTTTTCCATGTTTACAAATTCACTGAGTTCGTTTCGTTTACTTTTGATTACTCAAATAAAAATACTACACAACGTGGTGCCTTAAAACTGAAAACATTTATTTTATAACGTTGCCACTTTCCAGCAAAATAATTTCTTTCAAACTAATGACACCATCAGCTTGTTTTGGAACCGCCCTCGCACAAGGACGAAGTGCACCTTTTGAAAATGGGCTAATTTACAACTTTTTCTAACAGTTTATCTACTTGTTCTTAAAGTGAAATTACCCGAGAAGGAATTTCTGGGATTTTTTATGGTTTGGTTTCCCGCTTCCCTAGGGGAAAAAGATATAAATATGTTCCGAAAAACTGAAAACTTGAGAGATATATACAAGGCTTAGTTTTTCTATCGATCTTAGTGCGTTGCAATGGGATCTATGTTGATTGTTATATCTTTATCTGTTGGTAGGATAGGCTGTCACATGATGGTTAGTGCACGCGGCTATATTATATATAACTGTAGGTTCGATCCACGATACAATCACCTATCATTATTTGAGTGCCACTACCACTCAAATTCGCTTGACAAACACTTCGAGTATGGTGAAAGCTTTAGCTGTTGGTGGGACAGCTTTATTAATGGTGGAAGCTATATCTGTTGGTAGGACAGGCTGTCACATGATGGTTGCTGCACGCGGCTATCATATGTATGATCGTGGGTTCAATCCACGATACAATCACTTATCATTATTTAAGTGCCACCACCACTCAAATGTGCCTGACAAACACTTCGAGTAATTTGCAAATGTAGTAAAGACTTCTCAAGCTATTGAGTGAGTATAAATAGAATGCATGTAAGCTCACTGACTGTAAGAAGCTCTCCCATATTTCGTTTATGGGATGTAAGAGAATTTGTTTTGTATCTTTTTACCATTTTTTTGATAAAATTTTCTACTGGCACCGGGGTTCTGTAACGTTTAAACGACAGGTTTCGACAGACAAGAATTTTTTCTGGATTTCTCTGAAATATTACTGATTTTGATAATTTAAATACTAGGTCTTGTCGTTAGAGAATCCACCAATGGTTTCTCATTATCATACCTTGATTTCATTTTATTTTGTGAAGCTTTTTAGATTTTCATAGACTTTCGCTTAAAGGAGAATTTGCGCCTGATGCTTGTGACAAAAAAGCTGTCTTGTATATTCTTTCCAATTCCCTTTGAATGTCTCCGGTTTGCCCAAGGATTAAGTGTATACTCGTACATTTCAAATAACAGTTTCATGCATACGCATCTTTTTTGTCAATTATTTTCAAATGCCATCGATTTAAACATTGAAATTTTGTCACAGCGGGCGTATATTCTAAATTGGTTTCAGAAACATATTTTGTTATATTATTTATATAACTTTAGTGTATAGCAATTACCAAGTAAACTTATTAACTGCAGCTTATGTCGGTTAAGATTTCATTTAGGTTTTTCTTTTTATTTCAATAGTGTTGTTACTGGTTACATAATTGCGTTTAACGGCTCACAAATTCTGAAAGTTTAATTTTAAAGTCATCTACTCTACAATCTCGTTCTAGAAGTGATCGAAATCTTGCCACTAACTTGCATTCCCATTCCTTGGGAAATAATATATGTTTATGGCGAAAGGAATCTATTTTGAGCATTACAGTGTTCCCTACACATATGCAGACAATTATTAGCTCACTTCAGACTCATTGAATTTGGGAAACCATCCCCCTCTTTTTCTGATTTAAGATACCCCACTTTCTTTATATTCCCTTATCCTTCAACTTATAAATAATAACATGAGTTGCATTTTTATTTTTATATAAAAATTTTATTTTTTGCCATTTATTTAATTTTTTTTTCTCTCTTTTCTTCAGATTTTCTTTTTCGTCCGTTTTTAAATTTTTTCATTTTTCTTTTTTTTATTTCTTAGCCAAGAATATAAACATATACATATATTTATATATATAGATAAATTTAAACTTATGATGATACAAAAAAAAAAATACTATACAACCAAGTTAAAATCTACAATTAAGTCACTGTTTGTGTGTAATTTATTTAATAAATTAATTATAATAGGCATATTTATATGTTGGTATAAATAATATTAAGCATAATCTAGGTAAGCAATTAATTAATCAATAATACATTACATAAAATGCTTTAATTTATTTATTTTTCGAAAAGAGAAAAAATATATACAACAAATATTGGAGATGGAAGAGAGAGAGAGGGAGAGAGAGGTTGTGAGAGCGAGAGGGGGAAAGAGAAGAAGCTTAAATGATAGCATTTCAAAAGAAAATTTCGCAATCTTTCCAACAAATTCAGTCTTTGAAAAAACATAATTACAATTTAATAACTAAGGGATCCGAAAGCCATCCCCACATTCTCCATTTGCTGCCAGCATAAATGTAAAATCCATTCGCGTTATGAGGCATGAGACGGAGTAGTCGGAGAAGCCTGTTTTAAGATCCCGTCTAACTTAACTTTCAAACTTACACAACTAATAAACTGGGTTTTAAGGATTCTCGAGTGGTTTTTGTTTCTTTATATGTGTGTGTTTTACTTTCTAGAAGTGTTTATATGTATGTACTCGTATATATAAATATAGATATATATATATATATATACATATGTATATGAATGTATATATTTAATACTGCTATGAATGTTCTTTAAAGATCAGAGAGACTTTATCAACTAAGCACAGAGAAAGGCATGGAGGAGAAAGTCAACATATTCGATGTTTGAGGGGGTTCTACAACAAATTGATAATTTCATGTTTGTTTCATAATGGACGGACGGTCTTTTTTTTATTGGAAAGAGAAACATTTAGGTGGACAAACAGCACAAGAAAATTAATAAATAAATAATTTGAACCAGCACTGCGTTAATGAAGCGTTATCAGGGTCTATCCCCTGAACACGTATAAATAAAATATCGTAATAGTTGAGGCCACCCATAGCTTTGCAATTAATCTACAATGACATTTACAAAGTATGGCAAATTAATTTGTTGTCAAATACCAAAAAAAAAACATTGATTGTCTTGCAGATGATCGAGTTGCTAGACCGGCGACAAGAACCACAGACTGCCAAGATGGTCAAGCATGGTTGTTTCTTTGTCGGCCATAACACACTGTTGGTTCATTGGCAAGCCAAAGGGTTTTCTTTGCGTTTTTACATCATTTTAATACAGGATAAGGTAGAGAAGGGAGTTGGTGGCGGACTGCATGAAATAATAATAATGATAATAAACACTAAAACAAATAACAAGCCTTGTAACGCTATGATCCCAAGGTCTATACACACTAGTACTCGTACTCTACTATTCTCATTTCCAGCCACTGGCTGTAGCAACGGGTAGTGGTGATTGTGTTGATGGTGGGGTGGGGACATGAATGGGTTGTGGGGAGGGGGAGGCTTTTATAGACACGTGTGTATCGTTTTCTTCGTTCGACACAATTTACACTTGACTTCACAGCACCAGTGGAATGTGCAGGCGCAACGTTCGACGACCACCACCTCTTGGGTACGATAGCCTCGGCCGCAGCACATGAGATCGCAGCCGTCGACACCAATTGATGTGTCATTGCATTGGCGCCCATGGGTACCCTGAATGCCCAAGCGTAGGTTCTTTTCACAAAAAGAGGGTGAGGGTTCCAAATAGACGATGTCCTTAACGCCTGGTGGCTTATGATCGGGATTGTGGGGTTTCAAATTGATGTTGTATCTGCAAAGAAATGAACAAGAGACAAAATAAAGACGCTAGTGAGTGTGGAACAGAATATTTATAATACAATGAATAATTAGATCTATTCCAGAATTTTATCTATTTATTTATTTATTTATTTTTTGGTAGTAAAACAATAACTGCGAAAACGTACAAAGATTGTACCTGATAGAAAACCTGAACAAACAGCCAGCGAAACTGGAGCATATTCCATAAATTATTACACTTGAAAGATAAAATTATCATGCTTGATAGTTTCATTTTCACCCAAATGGAAAAATTTTTTGATTCAAAATGAATGTTTCCACTAAATTTTGAACTGAAATTATTACGCTTTTTCATGGGAAAATAGATAATATATCGCATACTGTATTTTACATTAAGAATATTTCACAATTAATTTACTGAGTTATCAGTTTTCAAACGGAAAGTTTTCAATTCCACTCGAAATCTTCGTAATACCATACGGAATATATCTATAAGTAATATCTTCTTCTTTTTAGGTGGCCACTGGAATAGATATCCTTATTTATTATACGCCGCCCGTAGAAAATAATTTCAAGCGCTTCGATCTTCTGAGCTTCTCCTTGAATTCGTCACATCAAGCTATGAATATAGCATAAGGAATATACGAAAGCGATCCTAAAACTAGTCGACCAGTAGTTTAAAAAGCAAATATTTCGGTGAAAAGTGGCAACTATATGTACATAAAACATATGTTATAAGTTTCAAGGCGCCATGTCGTTTAGTATTTTTATGTGAACCATCGAAAGCCATCGATATTTTTATGAAAGCCATCGATCTCTATGAATTTGTAAATATGGAAAAAATTGGTCACCGTTATATAATTTAATATTTCCATTTGAAAGGTCCCACTCCAACAAATATTAACGGCGAGCTAGATTATACTCTGGGGGAGTCTGCTCCTTCGTTTACAACTGTAAACTATTGGCTAGCAGAGTCTAAACGAGGCCGTACAAGCGCCAAGACGAACACCGTAGTGGTTAACCAATCGAAAGTCCACAAAATGATACTGAAATGCTAAGCATTTCAGAAAGTGTTATATATCGTATATTCGTATTGACCGAAGATTTGAAGATGAGAAAGCTGTGCGCAAGATGGGTGCCGCGCTTGCTTTCAATAGATCAAAAACAGCATCGTCAAGATGTTTTAGTAGAAAGTTAAGAAAATCGACAAAATGGTATTGGATGATTGTTCGCTGAAGTTGCGTGGGTTAGCTGAAATGGGTATAGGCATTTCAAAATTGCTATGCATCATATATTGGCCGAAGATTTAAAGATGAGAAAGGTGTGTGAAATATAAGTGCCGCGCTTGCTTTGAATAGAGCAAAAACAGCATTGCTAAGATGATTTAGTAGAGTGTTTGGCGATGTTTCACCGCAATAAAGCCGAATTCTTGCGTCGATTTATAACCATGGATGAATTTGGGTCCACCACTTCACACCTGAGACGGGGGAACAGTCGAAGCAGTGAACTGAATGGGAAAATCGTGTCAAAAAAGAAAAACCCAAGACGGTTTAATTCTGCAGGTTGGGGTGCCTGTTTTTTGGGATGCGCATAAGTTTATTTTTATTGATTATCTTTAAAAAGGAAAACCATCAACGGCAAATATTATGCTAATTTATTGCAGCGTTTAGGCGATGATTATATGGAAAAAAGGCCGCATTAGGTAAAAGAAAGACGGTGTTGTTTCATCAAGACAATGCTCCAGTTCACACATCTACTATTACGATGATCAAAATTAATTAACTAAAGTTCGAATTGCTTCATCTCGCACCTTATTTGCCAGTTTTAGCTCCCTCGGACTATTTTCTAGTTCTAAACTTGAAAAAATGGCTCAGCGGTAAAATATTTGCTGACAATGAAGAGGTGGAGTGTGCGGTTGTTGGCTATTTTAAGTAGTTTGACAGTTCTTACTGTAAACAGGGTATAGAAGCTTATTTGTATATCGCTGGAAAAAGTGCATCGTGCTCAAAGGATTATGTTGAAAAATTAAAAAACATTTTTCCCAACTTTTTTTTCGTGTTTTCTTTGTTAGGTCAGCTAGTTTTGATGCCGCCCTCGCATATCAAATGAACTGAAATTTATGAGAAAATTTTCAGAAACAATAGTTTTTTTTTGTATTTGAAATCAGAATTTGCATTTACAATAGATCCTTTTCCAATATCGTTCATTGGTCATCAGTTAATTTGAAAGTGCTAAGAATGTTTAGATCTTTTAATGTAGCGCATAGCTTTTCAGTCAAATTTCACTGTTAGAATTTTGCTATATGTAGTAGGATAAACTTTGTTGTGAAATAGTTAATATTTTAATGGGTTAGGAAATGCACTAGGTTGCAAATAGAAATGTTCGTCATTAAAATGATAAAATTGCTTAACATTGCTTCCTACCGATCGTTAGATGTGACGTTACAAATATGACATTTTATGCCTAAAAGGATATGATGCATATGATTTAAAAATCATTTCTATTTTCGGTGCCTAATCGAAGTGTATGTTAAAATTGATCAAAATCGTTGATCAGATTTTTTCGATTTTCACCTTTAATTTCAATTTTCGTGACACCTACCTATTGTGTTTCCTGCCTTGTTTCTGGCGACCCCTCACGGCATTGCGCGACACCGCATTGGGGCTGGGTAAACTATTTGGTGAAGGCATGTTGGGATGATGTTTCGCTACATGTTCATCACTTAGCATACGGTCGTCATCATAAGTACTGGGACTGGCAGCATTGGGTGAGAGACCATTCGAAACCACGCCCACAGCATTGGGACTACTGCCACCGCCCACAGAGTTCGCACTGCCGCTGGGTCTCACGCTATTGCTGACCATGACACGGGAGGCTCCATCGAAACGGTCTTTGAGATTATCGCCAATAACACGAAAGTTGGCTAAACGCATCCAACAAGTTTTGACGGTACAGGAACCGGACATGCCGTGACATTTGCACTCTTGGCGCATTTCAGCTTGGACATGCTAAAAAGAGAAAGAATACCACAAACTGTTTAAAGAGGAAATTGAAGAAAACAAAGGAAAGGCAAGAATTAAAAAAGGAAATAGAAAATCAAAATCATAAAGTTTAATAATGAATAATCAATCCCCTATTTATCAAATCAAAACTATTATATTTATTTCATAAAATTCTCCCCTATGACTTCATTAGCAGAGATTAACTTTTTCATTGCAGTTTTCTTGATGTGGGCATATGCATGTACGTGTGTGTGTGTGTGTGTGTGTTTGTGTGTGTGTCAGTGTTGAAGAGTATAATTTATGTGCTGCCCATTTTTGACATTTTATGGCGTATTAAAAGCCACCCTTCTGTGCATTAATATGTTTTCCACTTAATTATTTTGGCTTTAAACGCAAAAACTACACGATCAGGTAGGTTAACTGCAACTTTTAAGCTGCATTTTGCTTTGCCATTAACCCAAGGAGTAGATCGCACAAAGCGTGCACTGTGAACACCATCATGCCATCAACGTCGCAACATCTCTCGCTCTCTGGGGAGGAGGTAAGTGAACATCATGAGCAGCAGCATCATCATCATGATCACAGTGAACATTTGCAACATTATTAAAAAGCTATAAATGTTTTAAGAAAGAAAAGCAACAAGCGAAACATACAAACAGCACAATAATCGATATACATATGAAGTATGTACATATGAACGGAAGGACGGACGATAAGACGGACATTTATAACTGAAGGACAGACGAATTTGCGTTTACTTGTTGCTGCTGCTCTGGCTGCTGCCGTCGTTACTGTCGTTGTTGTTGTGTTGATAGCAATATCATTGAGCAACATTGGCTGAAATGACGTTCAATGAATTGAAAACCCCAGCATGAGGTCAATTTCTATATACACATATATTGATGTTGTTGATATTATTACAACGCACATTGGTGCAACATACGGCCATCACCCCGGACCATAATAACAACAGTCAGCAACATACTAACTTCCCTGAGTTTTACTTACGAGGTGGTCGTTGCGTACCACACGATATTATGATATAACCGTAACCAAATTCAACTACCACCAACAACGGCGACGACGACTCAATTCCTCGCAATCCTTACGTTGCAACCTGGCGCGTCCATGCAATTTCCCTAAGCGGGCAGGGGGGATTTGCTCGATGTAACGCAAAAATATCACATATTAATTGCTCAAAACATGGACATCCAATAAAGACATAAGCTTAAGACAAAAAAGCGTAGTAACTGAATGAGTGAGTGAGTGAGTGTGTGCTCCTTGGGCCACAGCAAATCTTGTGGGAACCACCATGATTGTGGCGCATGCATGCCTGCATGCAACGCTTTGTTGCATTTGCTTGTAATAAAAATTGAAATTTGTGTTTTTAGAGCACTGAGGATTAGTAGCAAATTTATCGATATTTTTTCTCTGTTGAATTTCTTAAAAATATGTAACTAGAAAAAGGATTGCTAGAGCACCTTAATTGCGGAGGCAAGAGTGGCAAGATTCAGAAAAGCAAACGCCAAGAAGACTCCTTACATCCCGCAAACTATTTCGTTGTAAGATGTGTGCGTGTATGTGTGGAGAAATGTTATATCAATAGACTTTTACAAAGCTGTCAACAGTTTTTAATTTATGATCTTTGGAATTTTTTAAGGGAAAAGAAAAAACAAACAACTCTAAAACACCCATGCGAAAAACAGTCTTCTATTCATAGAAGCCGTTTATGAAGACAAGTGATTAAGTCCAAAAAAAAATTACAAACGCTGAGTAAGGAAAATCATTTTGAAAGTTTTAAAACTAGAAGCTTTGACAAGAGTAACAAAATTTTTGAAATTTAAAAAAAAAACGCTGATTTTGGAAAAATTAAACTTTAACGAAAATTTCAACAAATATAACAAAGTCCCCTATTGAATAATCTGTTTGAATTTTCCACCAATAATAGTTGATATAATCGGACAAGTAGATACGTGCCAAAATCTCTATCTGGCTTCACTTATAAACCAGTCATGTCATGGCGGTTTGTAGTAAAATAACTAGAAACAGTGGAAATGTTTTGGCTGCATCTTACGCCACCTATCTTTGATTTATTGTACTATACTTAAATCGTCGAAAGCATCATTTAAACCTAAACTTAAGATAATTAGAAAAGAGGATATACATAACATTCTCACTTGATTAGACCTTTAAAGCGGCCAAAAGACGCAAAAAATAAATTTTTTTTAAACATCTATTTATTGGCTACAAGTGTTGGAATTTTGCTTTATATTTTTGGCAAGGCAAATTAACAGACAGGTTTAGCAAAGACCCTGTAAGAGTACATGAAGGTCTTTGCATTCAACAGAGTGCTTAAGTTACGAAAAACTGGATACAATTAGTAAAAAAATGTCCAATTCTTTCTTAGACACTTTCCTTTCCGTTGACTCGCTGAAAGTTACTTAAGGTCTAATGACGATTTCGAACACCAATTTAAAAAGCTTTTATTAGAATTATCGGCTAACCGATAACTCGAAATTTTCGCTGGTAAACGTCCCTATTAACATCATGTTTTATATTTAGAAAAAATACTCCCAGATTTCACATTGTGTATTTTTTTATTCTCTGTATTTTTATTCTCTACATAATCGATCTAAAGTAACGGGTTGACCCATTAATATATATTTTGTTAAGAATGTTCTGCTGCATTTGGGATTCCCTGGTAATGTTTATTTAAAATTATGTCGCATTTCTCAATGTCATTGGCAGAATACTTTTATGCAGAAATACAAAATAGTGGTCTTAACTGTTTTAATAGTAAATCCTTAAAAATTTGATGTGCTTTCCCTAAAAATTTCCCTAAAATTTCCTAAAACTTCAAATTTAAATTTACCAAAAATTGACGATAAATCAAAAACAATCTTTGTATAAAAGCGGTACTCTGTAAATTGTTCAATTAACAATAACATTGTTCAATGGCGACAGGTTATAACTTGTGATTACTGAAAATTTCTGAGTAAAATTTCCTAAAAGTTCAAATTTAAATTTACGTATTTGGAGGAGCATGATAAATCTCCTTGTTTTTTTTTTTGCAATTGAACCTTCACTTTCAGTCTAAGTTATTAAATATAAAAAATGTTTAAGATTATTTCTAGTATTAGGCATATATTGCAAAAATTTGCTGCGATAATGCAACAAAACACAATCTTAATGAAATGATTTAAAATAAAAGTAAATTAATATAAATTATTTGCATTGTTTTTACATTATGGAGATAATAATATTTCAGGAAATTACAATAAATCCACTATTTTATTAAAATGAACTTGCCATCAAAGCTATTCTTATGATTTCTTTATAAACTAGAAACTTTTCGCAAAAACTTAGCAAGTTTCGGTTGAACTTCATTTTAGAGAAATCAAAGAAAGTCCAATGTTTTTAATCAAACGAAGAAGTTTGGAAACTTTTTAAAAATGGCTGCGTATTTTATAACCTTTTTGACTTAGTCCAATGCATTAGCTAAGATTGAAATCCCCACTCTTGCTTTGCCATCAGCTGCTAAGAACTGCATTTGCGAGGCGTTGTTATTATATCGACAAGTAGTTGTTGTTTAACTGTTACATGTTAAAAATAAGAGGGGGCGAAAACAATACAAATAAACTGATGGTTGTAGGTAATAGAGCTCAGCAGGAGACAAGTCCCTCCCCAACATAACGCAGCAGCTTCCTGAATCCTAAATCTACCAATGAAGCACAGAAAATATTCCGGCAGGGACTGTTCATGGCGCTGATGGCTTTCTAGTGTTTTGTATTAACATTAAATGTGCAAAATGGCCATAAATATTCTTTCAGTCAGATGTGAGGAAGCTTTACATACTTTATGGCCCAAGTTGTGCTGCCAACTACAACTACAACTATTACAGCAATAACAACAACAGCAACATCATTACCAGAGAAGATCACCGGTCACCACACACAGAGCATACAAAGCCTTGTCTTCGATTTGCTAAACATTAGAAAATTTGACGAGTTTTATGATCTAATAATGACGCTTGATTAGTTAGAGTCATAAAAAAAAAGAAATTATCTATAGAATTACTACAAAGTTCGTAAAGAAATGCCAACGGATTTTAAATGGAAAAGAATTTTGATTACTTACCGCACGTCCAGCCTCATTGTTGTGCAAATTCATTTTTTCTCTCACATTGCGACCACGTTCGCCAGTATCGACGAATTCGCGTGAGAATTTGAAACCGAAGCCAATGTTGTCGGAGCAACCACCCCATTCCCAGTCGCGCACGCCTGCAACGCTGCCCGCCTGAGCATTAGCCTGAGGTGATCTCGATTGGTGGCTGTAGTCACAGGTGCAGGACTCAATGGATCCCTCGCTGCAGGCTCGCGCTATTGAATGGGTGACAGCGGCACTGGTGATGGCATAAATGAAACCCGTTTCGCGGCATCCTGAAATGAGAACAGCGACAGCAGAAATGCAATTATTTAACTGGTCTTGTAAAGGAATTAATCAAACGAAAGCCAAACACAAATCTCCAGGGGAGGTCTTTTTATATTGGTTAACTAGAAACAACTACCACACCGTGCATTGCGGCCTAAACAATGAAGTTGCTGTTTTTTTGTTTTTTCCTATGCTTTGGGTTGAATACTCAACCAATCTCATCGGGCTTGACAAGATAACTACTTCGCTTGCCACCCAAAATGCCAGAGATTTGTTTCAATTTCCAGAGTTGGTTGAAAATTTATGAGTAGTATTTCTTGTAAATAATCTTTATCATCTTTATGAGTAATAGCACTTGTCTTTAAATATCATCTATATAATGCAATATGTATCGCATTCACTCCACTCCACTGCTCTCCACTGCATTGGAGGATGAATGGATGGTTACAACTTTACCGCTGCTGCGGCTGCTGCTGCTTCTGCTAGTGGAGGAGATCTTTCATGTTTAACATTGTTGGTCAATTATGACACTTCAAGTAATCACTGCCACCAAATGTTGTTTATTCATATTTTATGACAATGAAGATGAGACGACGATGATCTTGATCATCAAGTGGTAGTTGTTTATGACTCGAGAGACGGCGATTGAGCCAAAGGATTAAACAATGAAAATTGAATTTTTATGTTCTTCATATCGGGTGGGGGCTTTTGGTTTTTGTCTTGCGTTTTCTCAAGTGCCTGGCTGAACGTAGAGAGCAACAAACCGTACAGGCAAGACGGAAGGAGCTGGGACAGACGCACGGTATGAGAGAATGTTGTGGTGTTTATCAGACGCGAAGGCAAACATCTTGGAATATAATGTGACACTAGACATTCATGACAAATGTTAGCATAGTAGTGCAATAAATATTAACAAAAGGTACTTAGAACCGAAAGAATTGTGGAGAGAAACAAATCATAGTTGAGCTGTAATTGTGACAAAAGCAATAATATTTTTTTATGAATTATAAATACCCAAGTCTGTCCGTCTGGGAATTTTGAATAGGATTCTGCACAGATTTTGGTAAGCTTAGGCCAAATTTTTGACGAAAATTGTTAATATAGTACAACTTGCGCAAGATAGGTGGCGCGGAAGAAAAGCAATTATAATGAACAAACGTTTTAGTTTTGGGGAAAAATATAAACATTTTGTTTTGTTTACCTGCTCGAGAAAGGGTTTATGCGATATTCAAATAATG
>JAHXMU010000696.1:242745-267439 GCA_019455685.1 Philornis downsi | reverse complement strand
AAAGTTCTGAAAAATTTTAATTTTTCCTGAGAATTTTGACCATTTCCCATATTTACAGGCCAATTTTTGTGTTATTGGCCGTACACCGATTCAAAGCTAATCTGTGAAATGGCGAAAATCTTTGAAGAGTTCTAAAAAATTTTCATTTTTTCTGAGAATTTTTACCATTTTTGATACTTGCGGCCCAATTTTTTGTCATTAACCATATACCGATTCACTGCCTGATATTATAGTTCGTTTTTTCCCCCATATGCCGATTTATTTTCTAGCGAAATATCGTATTTATAACATTTCCCAATAAATATTCTCGTATTTAAAAAGTAAAAGATTTCGATCGAATCACCCCTTCTGTTCTTAAACTATAAAAAATTCATCCAGGGTGGGTTTAGATCTTGTATGAGCTAATTTTTTTTAAGCTTCACCAATTTTAGTTAATTTTAACTACAGCGGGCCATTACATGGTAGAAATACATATCATATTATGGTATTTTTTGGTTTTGTTTTTTTTTTTTTTTTGTATCTTGAAGTTTAAGGGATGCCTCAGTACAATTTTTAGAAATTTTGCTGAATAAACATCTTAATAACTTTTGAGATTTTTTTGTGCAATTTCAGAAAAGTTTTTGCGAAATATATCATAGAGGATTTAAAGTACTATCGAAATCCGGAAACTTTTAAGTAAGTAAATGAATCAATCAATAAATCACCAATCAAGTTTTCGAGGTAAAAAAAATAAAATTCCCTTTCTGCTTGTAAGTTATATTTGTTATAGGCCGCATTTTCCATTGCAAATTGGAATTTTTTATTTTATTTATTTAGTTTTTTTTATGAAGGTAATTCAGAATATAGATGTACTGACTAGGTTATCTCCGTACATCGTTTTCCATAAACGGATGAATGATTAAAATGTTAGGAACACAATGAAAACTTCCATTTCCAAACTGATTGATTTAATAATACAAATAATACAAAGCATAACCTCCGCAGCGTGAATATTCGGCCGAGGCAACGACGTAGAAGCATGACCGGGCAGCTCACATGACTTTTTTTTCTTTGGATGGCTGTAATGAATCCACATTTCATCACTCGATACAATGCGATGAAGAAACCCCTTCACTTTTTGTCGCTGAAGCAGTTGTTCACAGCCGAAAAAATGATGCTCAACGTCCCTTGGCTTCAACTCTTAAGGAACCCCAGTTCCTTGCTTTTGAATCATTCCCAACGCATGTAATCGCTTGGAAATGTCTTGGCTTCTAATACTGAAGCAAGCTCTACTTGCGTTTGATGTGGATCCCCATTAAGCAATGCCGTCAATTCAGCGTCTTCAAAGGCTTTCGCCTTCCTTCATGCGAATGACCGTCGACATCAAAATCACCATCTTTAAAGCGACGGAACCAATATTGAAATGTTGTTTCACTTAAATCAGCATCTGCTTAAACGTTTTGAAGCTCTCGATGAGCTTCAGCCGCCGTTTTCTTCAATTGAAATATGAAAATCAATACTTCCCACATGTGACGATTATTTAAAACAATATCATACATATTCACACAACCCAAAGAATACGACGCCAAAAGAAAAATCACTATTGTGTCGAGGCGGTATGTTTACCATATGCCTAAGCTTGGCTTATGACGTGTGGGTTATGGCCGATTCGACTAGTACTTACAACTGGCGCCATCTATTGGCAAATAGCGGGAACTTAGTTGCACACCTAATGTATATTTATTATATGATTTTCTTATTTTATTATTATTTATGTGATATTGCTATCTTATGTTCTTCAAAAGTTCGACAAATTGTTATGAATGAATATGGGTTCAACGAACCTGCCACTTTGGGAATGTCAAGAAGAAGAAGAAGGTCAAAAGAAAATCACTATTGTGTCGAGACGGTATGTTTACCATATGCCTAAGCATGGCTCATGATGTTTAAGTTATGAGAGAATCGTCTAGCACGTACAACTGGCGCCATCTATTGCTAACAGGGGGAGCTCAGTTGCGCATCTGATGTATATTTATTATACTATTACTATTATATTGTACTATATGTGCTATATTATTATATACTATAGTATTATTATTATATATTTATTATATTATTATTATTTATATTATTTTGCTATCTTACGTTCCTTAAGAGTTCGACAAATTGTTATGACGATGGGTTCAACGAACCTGCCACTTCGAGAAGGTCAAGATCTTTTTTCTATTTCCGTTAATTTGTTTTACAGTTCGGCTCTACATATACTCGTATGTGTTTATGTTTTACTCATTAAATGCTATAAAGTTCAAGGTTCCTAGGCGAAATCGGTAGTTCTTCAAAGCTTTTCCTTTCTTCTTTACTTGAATTACAGTTTTTTTTTTTTTTTTGTGGAAAACTGCTTATGTAGACCATATCTATATAGACAGATCTATCGAACGCCCTCAATATGTGACCGAGGTATTGTGGAGAAAAAGAAAAAAATCGCTCATGAATGACACACCATTGTTTGACATCAAGTTAAGTTTATTTTTTCTTCTGTGCCCCTTCGTTTGGTTCTCTTCTTTGCGATTTTTCCTCACTTCTTACATGCTCTATATGATCTTTTGCTTTCAATTTTGCCTTTGTGGTGTTTTGCTCTGTTTTGTTTCATTTTTTTCATATATTTTTTCTGAATTTTTGTTTTCTTTTGTCAGCTATTGACATAATGACAGCTTGTCAAGTGTATGTTAATTAAATAAGACATTTGTGAATTTCTTTATTTAATACGACTTGGTTCGAGCGTTGTTATCCCCCTCTTTTTCTTTCACAAAACCCAAGAAGTTGAATGTTTTTGCCAAGAAAATTGTAAGGCAATCAATCATGTATGAGAGAGTAATTCTTAATGCAGCATCTCCGTTAAGGTAAAAATATGATATTATGCATAATTCCTTGTAATCTCCTGATGCTGATCTAGAAAAGGTAGCTGAACAGCGGACAACAATTGACCTTTGTCGTTTAGAAAATTTGCTTGCAGCTACTTTATGTGTACCCCTTACCGAGCTATTGTGAAGAGTATAAGATATATTTTAGTTGATTGGGAAAAATTTGTCTTTTTCCTTTACTTTTTCGTGTTTTCGTACAAATTTATGAGTTTTCTTACTGAAAGGTTGTGTTGGCTACCAGAACGATGCACTCCATATGGATTTTATGATGAGTGCTGAATGAATACTACACTCACGCCTGATGTCAAAAATTATTATGCTACCTGTAGAGACCCTTTATAACGTACACAAAAAAAGGTTAATATTGTTGTAAAATCATATCAATTTACGCCTTTCCCTTCAGCACAGGCGATTGCCTGAATAAATAAATGAATGAATGAAATTTTTCGAAATTTGTTGAGATCCCACTGATTGCGTAAAAAGTCAATTGCATTGGAAATTGGAACATAAAAGGTCCATAAACTAAAGTTTTATAGTTTGTCAAGTGTATTATCTGCCAAAGCGATAAATCCTTCGAGGAGAAATTGAAATGCCAGATATTTGATATTAAAAACACAGGTTTATGTGTTTTTTTTTTTTATTTCTTTTGCCTCTGTGTTGGTTTATTTATATCTGTTTTGTGTCAAATTTGATATTGAATTTTATGAGGTCGATAATTAACACCTTTTAAAAAACAATTAACAACCCAGACGATGACTCAAAGATTTATTAATCATTCCCATCATCATTACTGCCACAGGGCTTTCTGTTTCAAAATTATTTTGGGGTGAGTCCTTTAATGTGTGTGTCAACTGAATTTGCACGTGATTTCAAAAATTTATACATCAAGTAGAAGCAGCAGGATCTTTTCCTTACGCCTGGTTATAAGTAATTTGTTACGCCTTTAGGCGCATTTGCAAAACGGTTTCGCTCTTTTTATCAGTAGGTTTTGAAAAATGTTTTAGATGACATGATTAGTTGTAACCTTAGGTGGAATATATGATAAATCAATTATTTTGCAGATATTGCTAAAGACCTTAGTTTTTGGAAATTGTACAAGTAGATGTGAAAGACAAAAGGAAAAGTCACAAATCATGTTATCATATGGTTTCTTCGTTTTCTTTTGGCCTTAGAAAAATAGAAAATAGGCGTTGAATTTTTGTGTGTAAATTTCGTTGGAAGAGCTAAAATGGTAAGCAGAACCAATGGGTTTTACAGTTTTATACGAATTATTAAGGAAAAATAAAGAACAGAACAAAAGGGCAGTAAATGTAATAATCATGAACGACTAAGCAATACTTTGATAGCATATGTAGATCTAGATGGCGCGCCATCCACCGTATATTAAATACACTAATTGAGCAACTATAACTGGAATTTGTTTATTATCCAGCCAAAGGTTTATAGTATAATCGAACGAAAATGTCGGGAGCCTATGAGCATCATACAGATACTGAATTATCTGCCAGTACTGCCGAAGGTGCTTAAAATTCAAGCAAAAATTCGCTGCCATTGTCTGAACACTACTCGAGGGCAACTTTGCAACGCATAGGTGCAAAATTATTTATATGTATAGCCCGATTTAATAAATAGTTAGGCAGTAATTACTGAGAATGAAATGTAATCCATATTTCGCTTGGGAGAAAGTTAGATCATAGAAATTGTATTCTTGGTTGTCAATTGGCCTCAACTCCCAATATGAGATTAAAATTATAATCTGGGAGAGAATCGCAACAATTTCGGCAATTTGAATTAATTTTTTTTTAATTTATTTGATTCCTAATCTTAAATATGAAACCTTACATTGTGTCTGAGAAGTCCTGAGGTAGATGAGATGAGATGAACGACTAAGCAATATCTTGATAGCATATGTAGATCTAATTGGTGCGCCATCTACGTTATGTCGAATACACTAACTGAGAAGCTATGATTGGAATTCGTTTATTATCAAGCCAAAAGTTTGTTGTAATCGAACGAAAATTTCGGGAGCCTAAGTACATCATACAGGTACTGAATTATCTGCCAATACTGCCGAAGGTGCTTAAAATTCAAGCAAAATTTCACTGCCTGAACACTACGCTAGGCCCACTGTGCAACGCGTAGCTGCACAATTATTTACATGTGTAACCCGATTAAAAAAGTAGTTAGCCAGCTATTACTGAGAATGAAATGTAATCAATATTTCGCTTGGGAGAAAGCTAGATCTAGATGGCGCGCCATCTACCGTATATTGAATACACTAATTGAGAAACTATGACTGAAACTTGTTTCTTATCAATCCAAAGGTTTGTTGTTGTTTGAGTCTTAAGGTAGATGAATTTGTCCTTTTTATAAATAAAAAAATATTGTTTATCTGTGTGTTCTGAATAGGTTCGTCTAACATTTAGTCGATAGTAGTTAAACTGTGGTCAATAGCTGCCGGTGAGCCTGCGGTTGTTTCTATATATTAGAAAAATATATATATTAACGAAATCAATAAGCCGTAGTTGGGCGTAATAAGTGCTTGTACGCTGCATAAAACCCATTGGATGTGCACACAGTAGGGATTGCTTTAAGGTCCCCTACCGATTATGATAAAATTTTGGCAAATTGTAGCTCAGATGCGGGTAGTAATTTCTTTCGTATACCTATTCAAAAATTACATTTTAGGAATAAAATGATTCGTGTGTTCACATAGGCCCTTTTATCTTGCTTAAATGCTAACCCATATTTACAGATATCGACGATAGTTCAATTAAAGAACGATAGGTGGCGCATGAGTACAGCTTATGAAAAAAATGTATGAATTAGGCGGTGCAACTGCTTTGTTCGTAAAAAGTTTTTAGAGGAACACCGAAATCATTTCAATGTTAAAGAAACTACTAAATAAAATAAAATTCACATGCATGTTATACTTTAAAGAGGTTGAATTTTGGGACCATTCGAGTCAGGATATGTAGCGTAAGTCTGTATTTTGCAAGAGAAAAGAGGACTCCAAACATAATTTCAACCTTATTACAATTAACAGGAAAAATGCTTATCAAACTGATCCATAGGTTACATTTAGTCAGTTGTATATTAGACAAGCTTGAAACTACTGAATGGGACAGGATCTGTTAGATACATTAAATAACAAATAACAAATTGCAAATTGTTTTTATATATTTTCAAACAAACAACAATGGAGTTTTACATGAAAAACATCTTCAGTTAGCACGAATTATACAACGTCAGTGTCTAGCCAATGTGAAACAAAATTCAATAATATATTTTTTTTTTGCATTATTTTTCACAATCCCTTCAAGACAACTTCCTTTGTGGCAAATTTCTGAATTGTGACTTGGTTTCGTTGTCTTTCGGTTTGTCAATGCGAACAAAACAACCTCACTTAGAGCTCTGAAGAGATATAAATTGGGGTTTTAATTTCCAAAACATGTTGCACACGAACAAACAGACAGACTGTCATACACACACACACACACACATACACTCACACAATTATACAACATAAGCAATATATGTATTTGTTAATGTTTCGTTGTTAATAGATCATATTACAAAACAAGCCAAAGCACTTGACCAAAACATAAACCTGCAGCAGCAGCAACAACAACAACAATAACAACAACTACTACAACTTGTACCGAAAACCCCTGAAAACAAATAAATAATAATAATATCAACAAAAATAACAACAACAACGACATTGCATTGTCCCCCATTCTGCCTAAACTATACGACGGACAAATCCACAAAATATGTTTTGGAAATAAAAATATTTCCAAGCGCCACTTCATGGCAAGGATCAAATTACCAAGTGTGGGAATATTTGGAAAATATTTCTCAAGGGACGTGAATTAATTTGACTACTGCCTTAACTATTACTTGTTGCCTAATGGCTGCCTTACCTCTGTCGACAATTTTTCCAAATAGATTTTTCCCTCTTAAGAAATTACGCGTTGAACAGTTCCAACGACGATTTCTAAATTGATGCTGACACTCGCTTATCGCCAAATTGGCTCCTTTCACCAGGGCTCCCAGCACACCGGGATTGTCACGGACCAATCGTCGTTGTTTGCGCCGCAACGTGGTGTGTATGGCTGGATCGACATACATAATGCCAGAGCTAATAGGTGAAATATTATTGGGTTCACCTACTTTGGCAATGCCCCTGAAAGAAAAGAAGAAAAGAGAAACCAAAAAAAAAAAGAAAGAAAAAAAATACAAATTAATGACTGATACCATACAAGAAATTATAATAAAATGCATGAATGAAAATATGTATAGTTTCAAAACAATAACTTCGACACGAGAGGGAGGAATTGTGGTTTTGGGAAAAGAGAATTTTTTTTGTATGTTGTGAGAAATTCAAAAATTTTCGAAAATATTGAAGCTCGAGATAGTTTAAAAGGGTCATGTTTGAAAATTCACTTTTTCTACTTGCTAAAGTACTGTTAAGTTTGAAAAATGTCTAAATCAATGTAATAAAAGCAAATATTCTAACAAGAAATTATAATTTAAGCGTGCATAAATATTGAAATTTATTTGTAACTAGCTGACCCGGCAAACATTGTTTTGCCTTCAAAATGCATTATTTGATTCAATGTTAATGTAGTAAAAAAATTAATTGCAAAAATCTCATCTCCAACGCCATCTATCATTTCAAAAAAAAACCTTTTAAACCTTCCGGAATACTCTACCAATAATTTAAGACCAAAATGAGCCAAATCGGCCCAACCGTTCTCGAGCTTTAGCGAGACTAACGCACAGCAATTGATTTTTATATATATAGATAAAAAGATAATTTTGTATTTAAATCAAAGTTTTTTTTTTTGCCTGTAAGTTCTCCACTCCCTAATCTACTATGCTGTTAGTTTTATTGTTAAGAAATGGTTGCAAATTTTATCCTACTCATTAGCAATACTGCAATGAACGTATTATATGCGGATTTAATTGCTAATAATATGTTTATAAAGTTATTATATCCTCTTTATTATATCCTCTTTACTAGAAATGTAGCAAACACGGAAAAAGATGTCACAGAAACGCATACGAAAATTAATATCTTACTTTGGCAAAAAAATTGTTCATTCTTTTGAGCATTTATACTAGCAGTTATATATATCCATCTCTGCTAACTCCTGAGCCATTACAAATATCAAAA
This sequence comes from Philornis downsi, assembly GCA_019455685.1. NCBI lineage: Eukaryota > Metazoa > Arthropoda > Insecta > Diptera > Muscidae > Philornis > Philornis downsi. Next base: position 259,357 of record JAHXMU010000696.1, on the reverse strand, counting down.
TTTTCAGCAACCAGATGTACAACTATTCGAAGTTCCAAATATTTAATAATAACGAAGATGGCTCACTAGTCGATTCAATGGGTTTACTTCATCTATCTCTCTATCTATCTCACGAGTCCGAAAACTTTATGGAGAAAAGTAATGATGTAGTTTTGTTTGAAAAATCATCTTAATAATATCAAACAAACAAAACTACTTTCTTCAATATAAACTTACAAAATTATTAAAGAAAAACAAAAAAAAAAAAAAACACTGAAAAAGTCTACGTACTACTGGTAGACTAATATAGATAACTTCATTTAAGCATTTAAAATGTTTGTGAAATTGAAATTTAGTATTTTGTTGGTCCACCAAGTGCATCTATAACTTCCTGCAACCGTCTGACCATTGAGCCAACTAAGACGTCCAATTCTGTAGGCGTTATATTATTCCATACTTCTTGAAGCTTCTTTTTCAGTATTGGAGCATTAGTAGTATCGTGTTTTATGATTTTTCGTTCTAAAATATCCCAAACATGCTCTATGACATTTAATTCCAGACTTAGAGATGGGGTGGGGCCTAATAAAGCGGTCAATCTTTAACGACATGAGCGCTATGCTTTGGATCGTTATCTTGTTGGTATATCCAAGACGCAAAATATCAACCGATGTCTTCAAATTTTGTTTCAATATTGAATCATACTGATGACGATCCATGTTATTCTCACTAAATGCCTCTAAACTAAATGAAATTCCTACTTCAGATGCAGCGACGGCACCGCAAACCGTTACGCTGCCACCACCATGTTTAACAATTGGAATTAAATGTCTGGGATGCATCGCTGTATTAGCTTTTCTCCAAACTTTCCCTCTCCCATTACTTCCAAATATATTACATTTTGATTCATCTGTACATATAAACAAAACTCGTTTCCAGAAATCATTTCCTTTCGTAATATGCTTTTGGGTAAAAAAAACAAATTTGGACTGACACTGCGCGGTTTATTTTCAATTGTACTGGCGTTTTTAAAGTTCTCAAGTATTGTTTGAACTGTTGATTCAACAGTTTTGATATTTCATCGAAAGATTTTTTTTATTTCTCTGTTTTAATATTAATTTTCTCACTTCACTTGAAATTTCTTTTCGAGGAGCCATGATCACTCTGAAATATTTATCGGAACTATTCCAAATAAACCTAAACACAACTTATTCAAAGCCTAGAAGAGAGCTCAAACGTAAAATTCGGTTATTTTCTAGAACCATAAAAATAACATAAGCAAAATAAGGTAGGTCGTACATTGACTTTTGTTTGTTAATTTTTTTGTATGCAATTCTGTGTCCTTGCTATAGGCTCATATACCACTCGCCCGATTGTGGTGTAGCATTGATCAGCCATATCCGATAAATCTGGCTTGATTGCTACGCCTGCTGCAGTACAACTAATGTGAGATGGGTACAAAACATTTCAATGTAGTTAAAAAAGGGCAACATAGCAGATAAAACAATGGTTTTAATTAAAAAAAGCTTGACCCCGCATATTTTTGAAATACTTGGTATCGTAGCGAATATAGTAGTGATTAATGTAGAGAAATAGCACGCTTGCCACTTTAATACATGTCCTATATACGCTTCAAATTGCGACGATCCGCTGGCCATTTATTTCTGATATGACTGGCTTGATGTCTAATATAGTACAACTAATAAACTATAGGGGGCGTGTGATACGCTCTAGTAAACATAGCTGAAAGAAATAGTTGAACTAGTGAAGAACAACTAATTGGTCATTTCCATGCTTTGGTCTCAGTTAAAACTGGCATTGAAACATTCACTTAAAAATTATATAGCGAATTTGTCATTTGTTTATTTGCATATTTTGTCCTGTGAAGTCATATGGCTTGTTTGCAGGAGACTAAGTTGATAGAAAGAAAGAAATATTGCCTGATAATACGGCGTATTGACATGCATTCGCAGCTTTTTTTCGTGCGAATTAAAATATCTTGGTATGTCGAAATTCCCTTTAGATCGTGAGGGAAAAATTACACATCTTACAAGCTTTTGCGGTAAAACGATGAAGTGATACTCAAGTATACCCAACGGCCATTGACTGAAAATGCAGCATAAATAATAATCCATTGGCTTCGGTTTTTATATCAAGTACAGTTTAAGAACTGTATTGGAATGTTGAAAGAAAATTATATATAAATTAAAATGGCCTTTTCCAAAATTTGCTGGCTGAGGTACCATGTAAACTTGCTGTCAAAGTTGCCGAATTCAAAATTTAATATTGGTTACATAACACGCTTTCGATCCCAATGTTACATCTTAGAAACGACAAAAAAAACTTTCATTTTTACTTCATCAGTTTTGATAAAATTACAAAAACTTAAAACTTACAAGAAAAACCCCTAGAAACTCGTTTGTGAGAAAATGAATGTTAGGGCTGTAAACAACATGAAATATTTCCAATTGTTTTATGACACAAATTACAAATTTATAACGATTCACAAAATAAATTTTCTCTTTTTATTTTTAAGCATTAACCCTTTTCCCTTCCGATTACCCATGAATTTTTGCTATTAGCTTAAAGATTGTTTACAACATTTTATTAGAATGAAATGAAAAATAATGGAAGGTCCAACGAAGAAATTGATTTATATTTCCCTTAAAAATTAGCGCTTCCGCTTAAATGAAGCGGACGCAAATAAATAAAGCAACAGAAACAAAGTTAAACAACTGAAACAGTAGTAAAGAATTTAAGGCCCCAGTAAAATATCATAAGAAAACAAAACCGAAAACGGCAACAACAACAGCTAAATATTGGACAACAAAAGCCCTCTAGACCAAAAAAAAAAAAAAAACGGGAAAAAAGCAGAAACATCTGTAAAGCGCACGCCATGAGACATGCTGATCGTTAAACCAAATGATGACAAAAGAAAATAACAGAAACGTGTGACTTTTACGCGAGATTTTCTTTGTGAACAAAAAAAATTTTTTTTTAGGCATTTGTTGACCTGCGGAAGCTGCTATGGCCCAACGGCTTTTAAGCAGAAATCAAGTTACGAAATAATTTAATTAAATATTCTATTAACGTTTGTTTTGACGTAAAATAAAGCTTTCTTCTTCTTCTTGTGTGTTGTATGTTTTCAGAAGAAATTTCATCCGAAAATAAACCTAAAGAAAACGATGCGTTTTCGTAGTGAAGTTAGTAAAGTTTTCGTCTTGAGTTTGCGGGCTTCAGTTTAGTTTTTCTCAGTTTTCGGTAGCTCACAATCTTTAATGTTTTGTGTAAACCGTTGATTACATTTTATTCATTCATTTATTTTTCAATCCCCTCGAGTATAGTAGATCGTTGTGGCAGCCTCAGAGAGTTGCAATTGTTTTGAATGGTAGCACTGGTGCAGTCGCTAAGTCTTTGTTTTTTATTGGCGTCTTTTATTGGCTGTTGTTGGCAAACGCAGCTTGGCAATTTTATTTATAGTTTAAACATTTTCCACTATTCTCTTTTCTACACCGGCAGGTTATTGTTGTTTACGCTTAAACAAACGACAGAGAATGTTGTAAATGTGTCAATAGCTGCATGGAACCGCGTTGCATATTGGAAAAAGCTAAAAAGACACAGCAAGTAGAAACAGTAGTATTGAACAATAAGACTGTGTGTGACGATCTCACCGAATGGCTGACTGACTGACTGGCGGGCATATTTTACAATTTAAAACAATTAATTAAACTTTAATCTTAGGCCGGCAATGTGTGTGGCTGTGATCCCCAAAGGAAATCTAAAGATAAATTGCTTAAAACCAATAACTACTACTAAATAATCAATACGCTTAGTATAAATTCTACGCATAATATCACAAATCACTGTTTGTGTTGCAAAGTTTGGCGAATATACTTCGTTTTTTCTCTATAATTTACTATCCTGTTCTATTTCATATGTTAAGGTAGACAATAATTTTATTTTCTCTATAATTTCTAAGTGATTATTTCGTTAATGTTTGCTTGACTGTGGCCAAATGTTAGATTTGAAAAAAACAGATACATTCAAAATGTTAATTGATCCATGAAATCCATGAAAATCAAACTGTCTTCCTTGGCTAATTTGACGTATAATGAATAAAATTGGATTTGAAGAATTTCTATAAATCAAATATCTTGTGAAATTCTTAAAAGAAACACATAAACAGACTAATAGCTTTGAAAATTCCATATAAAATCTATAAAAAGGTAATCCTAATGCACTTTGTTTGAAATTTTTACCACTTTTTCCCATGAACTATAACGTTTAGGCGTTAAGAAATTTTTCGTTGTTCAAAATCTCCGGTCTGTAGAGGTATTCATAAAATATTCAGATATTCACATGTTATATTTTATTTGTTGCAAATTTTCGTTATTTGAAATTATTTAAGTCAATAAACTGCTATTGAAAATTACACAACATTGTGAAATTCAAAGACTTAGACAAGAAACTTCCTTTACTTCGAACACTGTATGGGAACAATCCAAAGAGGAACAAAAGACTTAAGACACAAACACGAATATTTTGTGAACTAAAAATTTATTGAATTTTTTCAGTAAAGGAAGCTATTACGTAATTTTAAAACAAAATTTAAACCATGAATTAAATTCGAATTTATATTCGATTACATATTTTGTTCGCTTTGCACCTTTTTATGACATTTTCAGATACTTTTTTACAAGCGATTGATTTTAACCAAAAGAGTCGTCGACGATTTTTTAAGTTTCATTTTTCAATTTATTATTAATTGGGTTTTTTTTATAAATTTTTTTTTAAATACAGAATTAGTATTTGTGTGTTCTTTTTGAATTTTAAAGTTTCGGCTCTATCTGGAGTTTTATGTATTAATATTTTTGAAATACAACTTTATATGTTATGGGCGTCTGAATTTACTATAAAAAGGCCAGATAATATACTCTGTTTGTTTTCGTTTTAACAATCTTGAATTTTGGAAGAGACTTGGTTTCTAAAAACTGCAATATTTAAGAAATTTAAGGTTTCTTAACACCACCTTTTGCAACATTTTCAAAAACTTTAACTACATGCGGTACAAGTGGTTTTAAAAAACCTTAAATTTCTCAAATATTGCAGTTTTTAGAGATCAATTCTCTTCCAAAATTCAAGATTGTTAAAGCAAAAACAAACTGAGTATATTGTTTGGACTTTTTATAATAAATTCGGCCATTCATCATTTCAAGAATCATTTTCACGTTCATAAAATTTCAAGATATCCAGCTTAATTTATAATTATTGAATTACAATTAAGCAGTTTCTATTCTTTGCGCGCTGTGTTCCATAAAATGTGTTTTTTGCTTTGAGTAGATTTTTATCCACAGCTTCCAACACAGTCACCATAGATTTCTAATTGACTCGTTATGCCAAGATAATTGCCGTAAAATTTCCGAAAAATATATGTTTTTGACGCATTTCGAACTCAGTATGTTATTAGCCCAATAATGATGCCATAAATTCGGGCATGGGAAAAGTTTTTGCATTTACAATTCTTTAAAAAAATAATATATTTGTTCTCCTCTAATGGAGTTAGATATGTCTAAAAGTGGCAGATATTATGCTCCCAAATAATGCGAATTGAAAAATAGCCCTCTATTTGATACTCATTAGAAGCCTCTCTAATTCTAAGACTAATGTTAGTCGTCTACGTAAATTGGAATAATGATTTGCAGATTTTGAAAATATTTTTAAATTAAAAAAAAACTTCGCATTTCAAAGATGCAAACCTAATAAAATTTCGGTGAAACAGAAAGTAGTTGAAGATGCTTTTTTTGCAATGTGCGGAGAAACTGTCAACGTAATTCTGGTAACTGGGATACGAGCAATTCAAAACGTACTCAATTTTTACGGTCAGTCCTAAACTATGACATGAAATGTGTTGCAGAGGCAAAAGACTATTTTAATGCTTTGTGTTAGTTAATGTTGAACAGCATCAGATATGGCAGCAAATTGTGGTCTTTAATTTTTATCTTTATAGAAAAACTGAAACAAATTTTTCAGACTTGTTGAAGATTTTAAGAAAGCCTGCATTTCAGACGAGATGTGAAGAAAACTAAGTTCACATTTGAAACCAACCATCACAATGAGTTTATCAAAACACAAGGAATTCATATTTTGTAACAATTGTAGTTTTATTTCCAATTTCCTTCTCCCAAATGCAACAAAAGACATGCAAATATGTTCGGTTTTATTGGCAGGAATTTCTAAAACCCTTATGTCATATATTTCTTCTAATAATACATATTCCTGCTAAAGAGATTACTAATTGCAAAATACCACAATTTCTCCAAAAATAAACTTTTGAGACGACAAACAATAATAATAATAATTCCAAAATACCATATTTTCTCGAGACAATCACATTTGAGATGACAATCAATAATAATAATTCATTTCTCAGCCGGTATACAAAAGCATATTATTTTTTCAGTTTAAAAGTCACTCTAATTCAGTTAATTAATATTAGAATATCAAAATCATACCGCTGGCAAAAAAAATTTGGGTTGGCTTGGTTTAGTGTCAGTCTCGTTCAAACTGTAATTGATAAAGCAACTCCACGTGCTTAAGTTTGTAAGTAAAATTGTTAACAAAAAAGTTGATTAGTTGCAGGTATGAAATGAATGACACCGACCGCTCAATCGAAAATGTATTTTAATGTGATTCTGCTTCATATGTCTGAAACGAAACTACGTATAATTTTAATTCAATTAATTTATAATTTCGAAAATTTCAATACCAAAAGTAAACAAAATAATTTACTTTCTGTGATTAATTCCGGGAATTCGATTAATAAATTTAGAACATTTTTCTTTGCCAAAAATTTGAACTACATCTAGTTTCAATTTTTCACCAAATTGAGAAACGAACCATCAAAATATGGTTCAGTTATGGTTTCAGATCAGATAAATCTATTTGATTTTGTTTGAAGAAAAATCAAATCTAATTTCGTTGCATAACTGTTATCACAATTGTTAGTTTTATTTTTGGCATTTTCCTTGGTTTATGAAGTTTTCCAAAAGCTGTTTATATTAAACCATCCTATAAATGTTTATGTGTGATAACTTTAAAAGTTTCTGCAGTTCATATTTTTAAAATACATTTCTATCAAATTGAAAGTCATCCCTAAAATATTGATGAGTGTCATAACAAATTGATTTACGAAAACAAAATGATCTAGATTAGAAACAAAAAAAAAAAACAATATTATTAAGAAATTTTGGAGTAGTTAAAAGTAGTCACAAACATTTTGCAGCTCCTTCGTATGCGAATTAGAAATAAAGTGAAAGCTCGATATAACAATGACTTATTATTGTTAGTTATAACGCATAATTTTGGTAAATTTATAGATCAGCTACGATAATCGAAATATAGCGATTATTAAATTTATTAACAGAAGACATTGTGTTTATATATTTTGTTATATAAAAGACCAGTATAGCAATTATAACTATTATGAAAATGAGCCACAACGAATGGTTGATTTTCTGTTAAACTGAAATCATCTATTATAACACTTATTTTTTTAATATAATTTTTATTCATGATCCGACTTGTCGAAATTTATACATATATTAAAAACCATTAATAATTAAATTTGTTAAAAAAAAAAAAATTACAAAAGTGGTCACCAAAATTTTTGGCCTGATTTGTATGTGAATAACAAATAAAGCGAAAGCTCGATATAACAATAACTCTTTATTGTGAGTTATAACGAATAATTTTTGTTAAATTTATATTTCAGCTACAATAACCGAAATATAGCGATTATTAAATGTTTTTAATAGATGACATTGTGCTTACGTATTTGATGTATTTTGTTATTGTGTTAGTTTATTATTGTACCATTTATTTATTATTGTACTATAAAAGATCAGTATAACAATTATAACTATTATAAAAATGAGCCATAGCGAATGGATAATTTTCGGTTAAACTGAAATCAATCATCACATATCCATTTGTTAAATAATTTTTTGTTCATAATCCGCCTTGACATAATTTTTTTTTTATTAAAAATCATTAATAATTAAGTTTATTTTGAAAAAAAAAAAATACAAAATTGCAATTTAAATTGAAAGAAGATAGATTAAATATCTTACTGATAATTGATTTTAATGCATTTGTATAGGAGCACATATGGAAACAAAATTTATTATAAGATAATAAAATTAGTACAATCTTTATATGTAAAAGAAACATAAAATATAAAAAATAATTATAAACTATGTGTAATTATAACTATTATTTAGTTATAATTAATAATACATATATAGATCGACACTATATTTGATCATATAGAATAATAGCTGATATAAATTTGCGATATGTTCATAAAAATATTATATATATATCGCTAATTTATATTATATTTATAGAATAATATGATCAAATATAGTGTCGATCTATATATGTATTATTAATTATAATTATTAATACTTATAATTACACATAGTTTATAATTATTTTTTATATTTTATGTTTTTTTTATATATGTATAAAGATTGTACTAATTTTATTATTTTATAATATGTATATATATATATATATATGTATATATATATATATGTATATATATATATATGTATATATATATATGTATATACATATAATCTTATACATAGATTATAAATATTTTATTTATAATATTTTTTATTTTATTTTATTTTTTGTTTACGTTTAAGTTTCTTACGTTTATCGAAAAGTAATCGAAATATATATATCGAAAATAATATTTTATGCTCAAATGAATATACCTGTACCTCTCAAAAATTATTACTCTTCAAACATTGTTATAAATTAACTAAAACTTATTATTATTATTTTTTTTTTTTTTTGTCATCTTAAACATTTAATTTCTCTATTTTCTATTAATATGCAATAACTTTCACTTCAGTTTTCTTTTTCCACCAATTTTTTCAACTTACCACCACATTGAGCCTCTCCCCCGTCCGGGTTTATGTTTATTTTCAGCTGTTGCCACAGCCAAACAGACGACCACAATGCTGATAATGATTCTTAATAACGTCGATAAATCCATTCTGAATTGTGGCAGCCGTACGTTTTGTTTATGCAAATAATTTGTGATTTATTGAAGGCACAACAATTGTTGCTTTGTGTGTGTGGGGGGGGGGGGTCTTTTTTTTAATGAAAAAGTAATTCGAATAAAAAAAAAACAACGGCCAATACCAGCCTCTTCCCGTTTATTTGTTCTCGCTCACTGCTTTGTTGGTAATATTTTTATAATTTTGTATTATTTATGGGCAAATGACGATAAATTGAGATAATTTATTACATAAACATTTTGGAGTTTATTTAATTGATTAAATCTACAGCAATTTCACAAACAATTTGCACTTTGCATTCATATCAATTCAGGCTTATGAATATTTTAATAAGTTATGAATGAGAATGTAAATAAAATTCCAATGGCAGCACTTTACACTGTGTAGTAGTACCCAGTTAACATTTTGAGCGACGGTTTTGTTTTGTTTTTCCGAAATTCAAAAAATATTTCTTATTGTATTTTTAACTAGTAACAACTGCAGAAGTTTTCTTATTTAGCACTTAACATTTTATCGATATGATTGTGTAATATTATCCAATTATTCTTTATGTTAAGATGTTCTATATTTTGTTGCTTTTTTATTTCGATTCTAATTGACAAACACAACACTTTCTAGTTTCATTTACATCAGTCCTACGTGAATCATCATTATGATACGAGCGTGTTTTGTGTTGTTTTGTTGCTGTGTCTTGTCTTGTCTTGTAGGCTGTGTTACCCGGTTCAGTGCTAACAGTAAACTGATTGTGTTCAAGTTCTTTTGCTACACTTCAATATCTGTCGTTTTTTCATGTTTTGTTATGTTCGTCGTCGTCGTCGCGCAACCCAACTCAGCTCAACTCATCTCCGTTGCGATGATCGTCACATTAACTTAACTAAAACAAATACTACACACTCACAGACAACCACGCCACGAACAATGAATGCCTGCATGAACACGAACACATTCGTGCTGGTAGTACAACATAACACTATATCAATACAATGAGAGCACACAAACAACGCCTACCCCATGTTCCCCATTGCCACATGAGGGAAAGAGATATCACTCAGTGAAATCAGCCATAGTCATGCTTGTCTCTCTTTAGCCAGAGAATAGTAAAAGTTCAGTATATAAGTTTATTATATACTCATTTTCATTACAGTATATTTTGGCCAATAAGAAAACGAGACAGACACAGATTGATCATTTATGTGCAAACATGATTACCATGGCGCAAGCATAAACGAAACCCATATCGGAGTGATTTTAAATAGTTAACCAGTGGTTACCTGATATTTTGAAATTCTCCAGACTCACTTTAATTCATAAAAATACCATCGTGCTCTTTTTTATTTATGTCTGCAAGAAACTCCATTCAATTCAAATTGCATGGCTTTCGGAGTAACACATTTTCGGAGTTCACTCTCTCGTATGCTCTCCGCCAATTGTACGTAAACCTTTAGCTGTATAAATACATAGCCAAATACCTGTCTGTACAGGTATAGGTAAATATGTTTATATGACCTCTCTTTCTCTTAATAAAAAAAAAAAAAAAAAACTTCAACGTGTTGTTGTTTAACAGAAAACTAAAACCTAATTGGATTCTAGCTTTCTCTTACTCTTTCGCACATGTTTTAAATTCGATGCAATATAACACCCTTCTGCTCTAACGCAAGCAGCTTAATCATTGTACAATTTTAACTCCTAGCGGTGGTAGTGGTACCTTCTTGGTTTTGATCATTAATAAAAAGATCTGTTTAAACACCAGCACCATCACCATCTCCATCGTTACAGCCACCTTTACGCATCACCTTCGTGTCACATTTGCTGCCCACTAAATACTTTTAACTACTTCTAAACACGTCTTCATTGGGCAATTAACAATGAGAAGTAATTTTACTTGGCTCTTCTTTTTTATTTAATAATTTCATATAGTTTTGTTGGAAAAGAGCCAGCAGTAATCCTGGAAACATCAATAATGTAGGATGGGGAATAAGACATGTTTGTTCCTTCATATTGCTCTATCTTGCATTAGTAGCTTAAAACTTTTTGGACTGAGCTTTACTTTTTTACATATTTTATGTAGATGTTTTTCTCTTCAAATTAGTTGGTATCACAACTGTAGCTTGGCATTCTGATTGGTTAATGCAGTTTTCCAAAAAGTCATATTTTTAAAATATATTTCCTTCATATTGAATATCGTTCATAAAATATTCGCGAGTGCCATAAAAAATGGATTTACGAAATGAAAGGATTTAAATTAGAAGCAAGGAAATTGCAAGAATTTTTGGAGCAGTCAAAAGTGTTTATAAAAATGTTGGGGCTCATTCATAAATATTTGTTGAACTCAGATGAAGCGTTAAGTTTTCCTAAAAGTACAATTTTTAAAATATATTTCTTTCATATTGAGCATCGTCTATAAAATATTGGAGAGTGTTGTAAAAAATAGATTTACAAAATGAAAGGAATTAAATTAGAAGCAAGGAAGTTGCAAGAAATTTTGGACCAGTCAAGAGTATTCATAAATATTTGTTGAACTGAGATAAAGCGAAAATTTCACAGCAAACCAATTCTTCAAACTTCTAACAAATTTTTACGGATATGCTGCTTTCTTTTATACATCCAAGGCACTGAAAGAAATATCATGAAATATGTAGCAGTGAATAAATTATACAATAATGCAGCAGAGAGTCAGAACTGCCTTTAAAAACGCTTGAGATATGAGCATTTTACAGCAGCATTCCAAAGGGCCCATTCAATCGTCTGAATGAGATTCGGCCCAATATGTATAAACAGAGATGTAGTCATTTATAACACTTAATAGATATCTTCTTCCTAGAAAGCAACTGGAATAGACATCCATATCTGTTATACGCCGCCCGTAGAATACAATTCCAAGCGCTACGATCTTCTGCGCTTCTCCTCCAATTCGTCACACTAAGCTTCGATAGTATTTCAGAAGCCTGGTTTTTCCAAAGGAGTTTTGGTCATTCTCTTCTGTGCCGTCCATCGAGTTCGTTGTCGAAAACTTTCCGTGCTGGAGCATTTGGGTCCATCCGCACAACATGACCCAGTCAACGCAATCGCTGTATATTAATGCGTTTGGCCACGTTGATGTCGGCATATAGCTTATACAGCTCATTGTTCATGCAACGCCGATACTCTCCGTTAACGATGATGGGTGGATGTATTTTCCGAAGTATTTTCCTCTCGAAACCTGCCAGTACGGATTCATCCGCTTGCATCATAACCCAGGATTCTGCGCCCTATAACAAGACAGGTAGAACCAACTTCTGGTACAGTCGGATTTTTGTTTGTCGATAGAAGTTTTTATCATTGAATCGTTTGCTCAGCCCATAGTAACATCTGTTAGTAAGCAATATTCTCTCATCTTTATCTCCAAGCTGACATCATTCGTTTTGTTTACAACGAAATCGGCGTAAATGAATTCTTCCACCACTTCAAATTATAGTTGTGAACGTTCACACAGCGTCCCAAATGAGTAGGCTCTTTGTTCGTTGAAGCCAATAACTTAGTTTTGTCCTCGTTAACCACCAGACCCATTTTCGCTGCTTCCTTCTCGATGCTTAAGAAGGCTGCAGTAACATCTCACAGTTTCATGCCAATAATGTCTATGTCATCTGCATATGTGAGTAACAAATGGCCTTAATTAAAGATGGTACCAGTCGTGTTAACTGCAGCTTTCCTCATAATCATCTTCAACAATATGTTGAAGAGGTCGCTCGATAGGCTGTCGCCCTGTCTAAATCCTCCTTTGGCGTGGGAGTAAAAAAGCTCGCTAAGGTCTTCACCTAATTTTACTGATGACTTCGTGTTTAATAGAAGTATTTACCGATTTTATTCATTGGCCAATTTATAGTTCTTTTAGGTCTCGGATTAAAAGACAATTATTTTTTCCCTTAAATTTTCAATTTTATTTCCATTATTTCGACTAAAGTCTTTAGTCATCTTCAGGAATTTATTGAAATACTATATGTGATGTAAAAGTTGCCGTCTTGAGCAAGCTTATGTCAACTGCTCAAGTGTTTAGACATCTTCAGGGAGGTACTGAAATGCTGTATGATGTAAAAGGTGGATTTTTAGTTTGGCTGCTAAGTCTCGGATTAAAGGACAATTATTTTCCTTCAATTTTCAATTTTATTTCCAATATTTCGACTGAAGTCTTTAGACATCTTCAGGGAGTTACTGAAATGCTGCATGATGTAAAAGCCACATCATATAGCATTTCAGTAGTTGCTAAAGATGTCTAAAGATTGAAGTCAAACTATTGGAAATAAAATTGAAAATTAAAGGACAGTAATTGTCCTTTAATCCGAGACTTAGCAGCCAAACTAAAAATCCACCTTTGACATCATACAGCATTTCAGTAGTTGCCTAAAGATGTCTAAAGATTTAAGTCAAAATATTGGAAATAGAATTGAAAATGAAAGGACAGTTATTGTCCTTTAATCCGACACCTAATAGCCAAACTTATTAATAACCAAGTTATGAATCAACATCAAATAAAAAATTTCGTTTTGTTCTTTTAATGTATTCTGTTACAAAAACACCGGATTATTGACTATTTATAAAGCTTACTTTAAAAAATTTTCAAAATTTTTTTCGCCGCTAAATGGGCACAGCTATTTTTTACACAGAAGCGAAGCTTCATTCATTTGTTTACAGTGCTAGATTTAGTTTGTTTACAGTGCTAGATTTTGTGAGTTGTACTTAGGTATTTTGCAATTTTTACAATGGATAAAAATAACGAAAGAATTCATATCAAATTTCTTATTGCAAATGGAATTTCCTATGCCGAATCGCTGAAAACGTTCCAGAAGGCTTGTAATGAATCGTCTTTATCAGAAACACGTTCAATAACATTGACCCAATTAGAGTAGTGTAACTGAAAATTAAGCTACTAGGAGAGTTTAATACGAGGAATAGAGCCCGATAATTGGAATTTGAGTGTACTACGAGGGCGGTCCCAAAACTGGGCGATCTAACAAAGAATACACAAAAAATGTGAAAATTTTTCTTTATTTTCCAACATAATTTTCTTATTGCAAAGGGAGTTTCGTATGTCAAATCGCTGAAAATGTTTCAGAATTCATATAATGAATCGACTTTATTAGAAACACGTGCATATATATAAGTGATGCAGTAGCGCATTCAAAAGCGATCGGCGTATGGTGGAAGATTTGCCTCCCTCTAACCTAATCATCAACGTCTTCAACTAAAGTTAACATTGCTAGAGTGAAGGAAATTGTGATTCAAGATCGTTATTTCATTTTGGAGGAAATAGCCGCTAAACTTTGTGTGTCTCTCAAACCAATTTGTTACCATTTTACACGATTGTTCGATTAGTTCCGAAAGATTTTAATTTTCTTCAAATCAATCAATCGCGTAAAGGTCGCTGAGGTCATACCGGAACGAATTAAATTCAATCTCACATTTATAAAACGCAATAATAACTGGTGATGAGGCAAGATCTCACGAGTTTGACATGCCGAATAATAATTAGCAAGCTTTGCTATGGCGTATTCCAACTGAGGTGAAAACTAAAAAGTCAAATTAATATTGACTGTTTTTTTTTTTTTTTGATAATCGCAGTTTTGTGCACTCGAAATTCTTACTAGAAGATCTGATGGTAAATAAAGAATATTATCTGGGCATTATGAGGCGTTTGAGATAGCAAATTCATCGTAAAAGCCCAAAAATGTATGGGAAGAAAACTCACGGATTCTGCGTCATCTCACAGTGCTGCATTATGAATGAATTTTAGGCTAAAAAATTAACATTTTTTATCGGTCAACCACCGTATTCAATACCGGACATTATGAGGCGTTTGGCAGAGCAAATTCATCGTAAAAGTCTAAAATTTGTGGAAAGAAAACTCATGGATTCTGCGCCACTATAACGCACCATCTCGCAGGACTGCATTATGAATAAATTTCTGGCTAAAAAATTAACATTTATTATCGGTCAACCACCGTATTCACTTCCTGGCATTATGAGGCGTTTGAGAAAGCAAATTCATCGTAAAAGCCCATGGTTTATGGAAAGAAAACTCACGGATTCTGCGGCACGACAACGCACCATCTCGCAGGAGGCGGCCAATTCTGGTCTCCAAAACGCGAAATAACACGACCGGGAAATGACTGATGCAGCAATTGAATTGTTTCTCTGGCTGTATGACATGTGGCGCCGTCTTGTTGAAACCACATGCCCTCCATATTCATTTCTTCAATTTTAGGCACAAAAAAACTGGTTATCATTTCACGATACCGAACACCACTGACTGTTTGCGCTTGACATGGCTCATTTTCATAAAAAAAGGTCCAATAATTCCTCCAGCCCAAAATCCACACCACACAGTGACACGTTGAGGATGCATTTGCTTCTCGTGAATCACTCGAGGATTTTCCTCACCCCAAATGCGACAATTCTACCTATTGACGAAGCCATCAAGATGGAAATGGGCCCCTTCACTGAAGATGATTTTATCGGCAAAATCAGCATTTTCATGTTGTCTCTCCAATACCCAATTAACGAACTCCCTTTGCTGGAGACACCGATTTGCTGAGCTTGGTGTCGAATTGAGGTGGATGGAGTTTGAGCGACATCATCACGTACAGCTGCGACATTTTCGGTCGATCGACCTGGTCGAAGGCGCGTTGTTGTCTTTACATCACTAACAGACCCAGTTTTGGCAAATTTATCCATTAATCTCTTTACAGTTGACTCTTTTGGAGCATTGATCGCAATTTGCGAACTGTAGTCGCAAAACTTTCACCATTTTGGTAAAACAATTTCACAATGAGAATGCGTTGTTCATTCGTGTAGCGCTCCATTTTTACTAAGCTCGTACCTTCTACTAGCAAACAATAACAATTGTTCAAATGTCAAACAATGACATTTCGAATGGCGCCAAATTTATATCTTGCGTTCTTATTGGGACACTCTTTATTATACATCAATTCCGTGATAGTGGGAAATTCAGACTTACCGTTGCCCACCAAAGATTGCCGCCCACAGTGTCGAGGACTATGCACCAGTTCCTTAGCATTAAAGTGTTTATACCAAAGACACCCTCTTTTCATGCATACCATTTCGACTTAACTCACTTTGCCGATGTAAAACTGTTTTTTAGCGCTTTTCAGTAGTCACGCCCACATTTTGGTCCTCACAAATGTGTATAAATTGTTAACACTCCTTAAAAGATTGCCATCATATATTGCTTTTAGATAAGAAGCAAATGTTGTAAATGCTAAAAAAAATACCGATAAAAGTTTATTTTCCTGGAGATGGATTTAGTCCTTGTGCCGTCAAATACTTTCCTACTGGGCTAATTTTGATCCACTTCTAGCTTAAGCTGCTGATGTTTCTACGATATTTTCATAGAAAACTCCAGCCTCAGAGATTGAGAGGGAGAATTCTTCGTTTAGGTACAGTGGGCAAAACTGCTATATGCCAACTTCATATATAACTGAAGATTTTGGCGTTCCGAAATTCGTCTGAAAAATAAAGATGCAAATTTTTGAAAGTCCTTCAAGATGCCA
>JAHXMU010000696.1:187284-231121 GCA_019455685.1 Philornis downsi | reverse complement strand
TGTGTGTGTGTGTGTGTGTGTGTGTGTGTGTGTGTGTGTGTGTGTGTATGCAAAAGGACGTAAAGTAGCACACGTTGCAAATGATTTCACATAATTGCTGACCATATAAATTTCAATTGAATCCTGATTTGCCCATTGTTGCCATTGTTTATGGCGAAACGAAGAGAATCAGATAAAAGGGAAAACAGCAAGAGCATCTTTACTTTTGCGTACAATGATAGGGCTGGACGATGTTGCATGTTAGTTACGCTTTCAGTTAACGTTATCACCCGATTATTTGCCATAATGAGTTTGACTTTTGTTGTGAATTGGAAAGTTCCCTGTGAGAAAGAACTGTTTGTGTTTGTTGACGTTATTTATTCTCTTCTTCAGAAACTGGGTGTTTCTTGCAAGCTCCCACATTTTCTTGAAAGCAATAAATTCACTTTGGATAGATAAATTTTGGTAAATTTATTTTGCACTAGCAGCATGACATTAAATTGGTAATTTTGAAATGTATATGGGAAATTTTACATTGGTGGAACATACGTATGGTCAGTAACCAGGGGTTCTTTAATATGCTAACAAACAGCAATTGCATTGACTCTGTGCGATTTACTAAAATTGAAATACCGACATCCGTTCAATGTGACACACACTTATTATATTGTTGTACAAATTGTTGATACAACTAGGAGATAGTATAATAATACAGCATCGCAAAGTAATACGAGGGCGTTCCCAAAACTAACCGACCGAACAAAGAAGACACAAAGAAGTTGGGAAAAATTGTCTTTATTTTTCAACATAATCTCCTTTTAACTCGATACGCTTTTTCCAGCGATATTCAATAGCTTCTATACCCTATCTATAGTAAGAACTGTCAAATTACTTAAAAACCTCTTTATTGTTAGCAAATCTTTTGAGGCTTTTTTTCAGGTCTGGCAATAGAAAATAGTCCGCGGGAACTCAATCTGGCGAATAAAGTGCGTGATGAAGGAATTCCAACTTTAATTTATTCATTTTGGCCATCGCAGTAGTGGATGTGTGAGCTAGAGCATTGTCTTTATGAAACAACACTTTCTTTTTCGTCAAATGCGGCCTTTTTGCATAATTTCATCATCTAAATGCTGCAATAAATTAATATAACATTCTGGTTTTTTCCCTCTGAATTCCATGCGCATCCTAAAAAGCAAACGCCATGACATTGCCTGCAGACGGATCCGTCTTCAGCTTCTTTGGACACAATTTTCCCATTTGACTACCTTTCCTTTGTTTCAAGTGTGAAGGGCTGGATCTATGTCTCATCCATGTTTATAAATAGATGCAAAAATTCAGCTTTATCGTGGTGAAACGTCACCAAACGCTCTACTGAAACATCTTCACGACCCTGTTTTTGCTGTATTGAAAGCAAGCGCGGCACCCACTTTGCGGACAACTTTTTCATCTTGAAATCTTCGCCCAATATACGATATATAGCACTTTCTGAAATGCTTATCATTTCAGCTAGCTCACGCACCTTCGGCCAACGATCATCCAATCATCCACTTTGTGGATTTTCTTAATCGTGTCTGACGTGGACACCTCAATTAGTTGACCATTATGGTATTTGTCTTAGTAGCTCATGCGGTCTCGTTTCAACCCTGCTATCCAATATTTTACAGTCGTAAATAAGGGATTAGACCACTCCCCCATATTAGAATCTAGCTCGGCTCTAATATTGGTTGAACTGAAACCTTTCAAATGGAAATATTGATTCACATAACTTTTTGCCATGTTTACAAATTCACTAAGATCGTTTACTTTTGATAACTAAAATAAAAAGACTAAACAACATGGTGCCTTGAAACTTAAGATTCATATTTTATAAGGTTGCCACTTTTCACTAGAATAATTTTTTTCAAACTACTGGCAGCATCTATACGGCATTTCGGCTACTTTTGGGACCGGCCTTACCCTCTATAAAAAATTCTTAATTTTAGCAATATATTTATAGGTATATATTTTGGATTTCTGATCGATACTTGTGATTACTTTGTCACGTTGTGGTGTTCAGTTTAAAAAACACTACTAATTTTAACTATTCCATATTTGTGTCGTCTTGCTAATGCTAAATTTTTGATCAATATGAATGAAGTTAGGTAATTTGAACGATATTTTCTTTACATGTTTTATTTAAACATCATTTCCAAGTACTTAAATTTCACTAAAATTTTCATTGGCTGATTTTATTTTCAGATGAATTTTGTTGTTGTTTTTGTCACATCTTGAGTTCGTAGTATCCTTTGACATAACAACGTTCTTTCCTACCTAATGGTTATTTCAATGGGGTTTAGATATTCTTCAAATTTAAAGAAAGAAACAGATTAATATTACATTACTGAATATAGTTTCACTACTACAGTACTAAATATAACTTAAAACTGATGGCAATGAACTGATAAACAGCCTGCATCAGCTCGTAAAAACCAGTATCATCGAGGAAAACATTCCCGATGATTGGAATTTGAGTATACTGTGTCCTGTGTTTAAAAAAGACGATCCAAGTATTAGAGAAGTTGCTGAGGATATCGGCATATCGGTTCGCTCATGCCATGCAATCTTTTCGGAAATTTTTGGCATGAAACGTGTGGCAGCGAAGTTCGTTCCAAAATTGCTGAATTTTGACCAAAAACAAAGTCGCATGAGCATCGCTCAGGAATTGTTGAATGACGTCAACGATGATTCAGATTTGTTTACAAGAGTCGTAACCGACCAAGACTAAAAAGCAAGCCAAGTTCGATTAAATGTCAAGGTTTTGCTCACTGTTTTCTTCGATTACCATGGCGTAGTGCATCAGGAGTTCTTACCACCAGGTCGTACGGTAAATAAGGAGTATTATCTTGAAGTTACGGGCCGTTTGCGTGACGCAATATGAAAATCGCCCGGAATTGTAGAAAAAAAATGCATGGCTTTTGCATCATGATAATGCACCTGCTCACTGATCTTTGCTTGTGGGGGACTATTTAGCCAGAAAGAACACCGTTATCATACCTCAGCCCCCGTATTCACCAGATTTGGCCCCCTGCGACTTTTTCCTCTTCCCAAGATCGAAGAGACCCATGAAAGGACGACGTTTTGCGACGATTGAGGAGGTGAGAATTGAATCGCTGAGAGAGCTCAAGGACATACCAAAAAGTGCATATCAGAACTGCTTCGAGGATTGGAAAAACGCTGGCACTAGTGTATCATACCTGAGGGGGACTACTTTGAAGGAGATAAAATATAAATTGATGAATAAATAAATATTTTTTGAGAAAAATTAAAATTCATACTTTTATTTGAACACACCTCGTATAATGTGCTTACATTAACCAGCTTTCAAAATCACTGTGCGGCGGTTTCTTTGCCACAAAAATTTGAATGAAATTGAAATTTTCATCACATTAGTGCAAGAACGTACTAAAAGACACACACAAACAACATATACTCGTACTTTTCACTTAGATAGGATTTGGAAAGAAAAGTTTGTTATTATTAAGATTTTTTTTTTTACTTAAAACTGTTTGTGACATGTGCAGGCAAAACGACTGCAATTGTCGGTGCACCGCTCCCGATCAACGCCATTCAATGTTTGTGTCGAAATCTTACTAATAAAAATATTGTTTAATTAACGTGCCAGACAATCAGGTATTCTAGAAATTCCCATAACTGACGCCTAAGACGGGATTTTTTCTTTCTTCTTAGTTTAAAGTGGCAACTTTGTTGGGAGGCTGTTGCACTTCGATACGTTGGGAATCAATGCGTATTTGTACATTTCCGGTAACTATGAAATTCACATGTTTATGAAGTGCCAATAATACACGACTTTTATACAAAGTTATGCTACTTAATGAGATAATGTGGACGTTGGTGGTGGGAGATTACAAAATCATTGTGCTGAAGAAATGTATTCGAAATAATTGTGATCTTACACAATACAAAAAAAACATAACGAATGGGCAATAAACTAAATGGCGCCTAAAATGGCATCCTCAAAATGAAACGAATTCCTAATTTACCTAATTCTCACATCTGCCTCGCGTCTATGTTAATGGACACCAAATTTGTTTTAAAGCCCCTAACAAATGCAATGGATACATGTTGGACATGCTTAAAACACCAATAGGCTATGAATATTTCAAACACCTTGACATTTGGTCCTTTGAGTGTGCGCTCTCATTCCCATTTGGGCCATCTGTCAGTGCTGTTGTGTTGTGTTCGTTTGTGTCCTTTGGTTGTCCAATCGTCAACCGTGACCCGTTTGTCGCTTAATCAATGAAACTGAGAATCTTAAACATTCAATAGGTGTTAATACTCATAATTACAAGCTGTTACCCAACCAACGTTTTTGATATCCTTCATATCCATATGCCCCTTATGTGTGTGCGTGTGTGCGCGTGTGCACATGTATCTCAATATGTGAAAGTAAGCCTCTTCAAATTCCTAGAAATCAAAACACACGAGCGAACTGTGGAAAATACGAAACATTATGCCAATATCTATATCTCACTTGAGAAGTGTGAAAAGGTTTTCACCATTGTCCTGACAATGCAATCAACAAGCATAAAGGACTTGTAACAATTGTGGCTAAAAAATAGATTAATTAACCATGAAAATTGCTATTAATATATAGCTTACTTCTACGAATTCTTGGAAATCAATTCGTTTCTTTGGCAACACCAAATTTGTTCGCCTTCGTTACAACATCAAACAACAAAAATATGATTTTCCCAGGGAATGGGACCACACGCAAGGTTGGGAAATTGTCGGTGACGAATGCAACCAGAAACTTTGGGCATTCCGCATCTTCTAATGACTGGAATGCAGAAATGTTAATTTTCCCATGAGAAATATAGGTTTTCAAGAATATATTAAGCAGTCTTAGATTATCCTAAAGGTGAAGCTATATTCTTCTTCTTCTTAGGCAGCAAGTGGAATAGACATACTTATCTATTATACACCGCCCGTAGAAAATAATTCCAAGCGCTTCGATCTTCCGCGCTTATCTTCCAAATCATCACACCAAGTTTCGATAGTATTTCAAAAGCCTGATCCTTTCAATGGAGTTTTGGTCGCTCTCTTCTGCGCCGTCCATCGAGTCCGTTGTAGAAAACTTTCCGTACCGGAGCATTCGGATCCAACCGCACAATATGACCCAGACAACGCAGTCGCTGTATATTAACGCGTTCGACCAGGTCGATGTCGGCACATAGCTCATACACCTCATTGTTCATGCAACGCCGACACTCTCCGTTAACGATGATGGGTCCGTATACGAGTATGTACTATAAAAGTAAAAGGAGACAAATCTGATACCATCGCCCAGCTCAAATGGCTAGAGATAGGATCATGCAAATAGGTGACCGTATAGCTCTTTCAGACCGAATACAGAGTAAGAAGTTCTTTTTCGAAACTCATGCTTATAGGAGTGAAAATATGGTAAACATGGAAAACATTTGATGCCATCGCCCAACTCAAATGCTTAGAGCTACGAAGTAGTTTGAAAAAAACTATTTTGGTGAAAAATAGCAACCTTATAAAACATATGTTTAAAGCTTCAAGACGCCACGTTGTTTAGTATTTCTACTCGAGCCATTACATATAAACTTAAAAATATCAGCGAATTTGTAGACGTGGAAAAAATTAGTCACCGTCAGGTAATTCAATATTTCCATTTGAAAGGTCTCAGTGTAACCAATATTACAGCCGAGCTAGACTCTACTCTGGAGAAGTCTGTTCCTTCATTTATGACTGTAAAATATAGGGTAGCACAGTTCAAACGGGGCCGTACGAGCTGCCAAGACGAACACCGTAGCGGTCGACTAATTGAGGTGTTCACCCCACACAGAAGAAGTATACAAAATGTTATTGGATGATCGCCGGCTGAAGGTGGGTAAGCTAGCTGAAATGACAGGCATTGCAAAAAGTGCTATACATCATATACATATTAACCGAAGATTTGAAGATTATAAAGCTGTGCGCAAGATGGCTGCCGCGCTTGCTTTCAATAGAGCAAAAACAGTGTCGTGAAGATGTTTGATTAGAGTATTTGGCGATGTTTCATTGCAATTAAACCGAATATTTGCGTCGATTTATAACCATGGATGGTTTTTTAAGATACAAAGGAACACTTAAAGCAGTCAACGGGAATGGGAGAATCGTGTCCAAAGGAGGCGAAGGCGGTTCCATCTGCAGGCAAGGTCATGGCGTGTGTTTTTTGGATGCGCAGAGGATTATTTTTATTAGTTATCTTCAGAAGGGGAAAAACTATCAGCGGCGAATATTATGTTAATTTATTGCAGCGTTTAGGTGATCAAATTATGGAAAAAAGCCGCATTCGGTGAAAAAGAAAGGGTTGGCTCATCAAGACGAGGCTTCAGTTCATACGTCCACTATTGCATTGACCAAAAATAATGAATTAAAGTTGGAATTGTTTCATCATGCATTTTATTCGCCAGATTTAGCTCCCACGGACTATTTTCTATTTCCAAACTTGAAAAAATAGTTTGGTGGTAAAAAATTAGCCAAACGGTGAAGAGGTGAAGTCTGCAGTTGATGGCAATTTTAAGGAATTTGACAGTTCTTACTGTAAACAGGGTATAGAAGCCATTGAATATTGATGGGAAAAAGTAAAAAGAGCTAAGAAATTGAAAAATAACGACAATTTTTCTCCATATTTTTTTAGTATTCTTTGTAAGGTAGGCTAGTTTAGGGACCTCGTAGACTCATTGAAATTGGCCATCTCAGATTAAATAGCAAATAAGAACAGGGTTTTCCCAAACGCATAATTTTCGGGGTAAAAAGAAATAAAGCTCGTACCATTGCTAAGCTCATGAAATCTGATGTTCATGTCGCACTTCCGGAGTAGACATCTATTTATTCAGAATAGATGAGCGATTAAGGAAGCTATTCTTAGCGCAATTCTTAACTATAACTATTATTAAGGGTAGAAGTGAGGCAGAAACATTATAGTCGCTCAAGCTAAACTCCTGAACCTGGTTTTGTAGACTCTGCATAGTATAGTAGCACTCAAAAATAGAATTTTTCAAAATTCGTACTTTGAGCAGAACAAGAAAAAAGGACGAAATTAGCGCTATCGCCAAGAACAAAAGAGTGTAAAAAATGGAGTCATCATTATCAAATTGGTTGTGTAAATTCATCTTCTAACGTAGTCTAGAAATGAGAAGGGATTCTCATTCTCTCTAGATTCGTGGATAGCTTCCAAAGATAAACTGTTTACCGTGACGGAATTCGAGCTTTGCCAGAAAGATGGGAAAAAGTAATAGCTAACGATAATTTGTAAACATGTTTTCATAATAAATTTTAATTTTTATAAAAAACAGTGTCAAATTGCCAAATATTATAACTTTAGGAGGTATTTTGAAATTTCTCCCTTTATGGTATTTAGGAAGAACGACATTCTATCGTGCGATCTCTTCAACATACTGTTGGAGGTGATTATGAGGAAAGCTGCGGTTAACACGTCTGGCATATGTAGATGCCATAGACATCATTGCCAGAAAACTGCGAGATGTTACTGCAGCCTTCTCAAGCATGGAGACGGCAGCAACGAAAATGGGTCTGGTAAATGAGGACAAAACAAAGTTATTGGTTTCAACGAAAAAAAAGTGTACCAGTTTCTGACGCTGTGTGAATGTTGGCAACTATAATTTTAAAGTGGTGGAAGAATTCATCTACCTCGGCTCCGCTGTAAACAAAGCGAATGATGACAGCATGGAGATAAAGAGGAGAGTATTGCTTGATTCAATGATAAAACCCTCTCTCGGCAAACAAAAATACGACTGTCTTGTTGTAGGGTGCAGAATCCTGGGTTATGACGCAAGCGGATGAATCAGTACTGGAAAATATATGGATCCATCATCGTTAACGGAGGGTATCGGCGGCGCATGAACAATGAGGTGTATGAGCTATATGCTGAATCGACGTGGTCAAACGCATTAATATATAGCGATTGCGTTGGCTGGGTCATATTGTTTGGATGGACCTAAATGCTCCGGCACGGAAAGTTTTTGACAACGAACTCGATGGACGGCGCAGAAGAGGGCGACCAAACCTCCGTTGGAAGGACCAGGCTTTTGAAATACTATCGAAACTTGGTGTGACGGATTGGGGGAGAAACGTAAAAGATCGAAGCGCTTGCAATTGTTTTCTACGGGCGGCGTATAATAGATATGGATGCCTAAGAAGAAAGAGAAGGTATAGACAAGGAAGAAAGGGTGGCATAATAGCCTGCAGTCAAATGGATGAGACTGAAGTCGTGAAATTGGAGGTATTAGTTCTGTTATGTTATGTTCCACAGAAATTAGCAAAGAGCCTTCCAAAATTTCTGAATTAATTTTTACTTAGAATGTGGAATCACACTTACAATTTATAAAAATTCAAAAAAATTATTGAATCTGGGCTGTCACAGTATCTGTTCAGTATCATCTACAAATGCCAGATGCCTTAATTGTTCTCAATAATGAAACCGTCCATTTCACTGTGCATTGCTACACATCTCTCTGTCTTGCATTGCCTTCGACACGACAAAGTCACCACAAAGGCGTATGAGAAGCATGAAAGCCTAGTCGAACTTAGGTAGATCATAGAGTTTATATTTTTATTATTTTTTCAATAATCTTTTGCGTGTTTTTTTTTTCCTTTGGTTTTTAAAATTATATTGTGGTTTCTCCTTTATTTGTTTTTAAACGTTTTTATTTTGATGCTGTTGTCTTCTTGGTCGGCGTACAGGTTGTTTGTTTAGACAATTTATTAATCCGAAAGTGTTGAATAAATAAAGACGCCATACACCGCCACAAACACCAGCCAGCCAATGGCACCGATCCGCCGGTGTTGTGAATACGTTCAGCCGAAAGATGAGAGTGACATGTGTTTCAATATTCGCTTCGTTCGTCGAACGGAGTCGCCTGTTTGTTTGCATATGAACGGCTGCTCGTGTAAGCGATGTGTCTGTGTGTGTATGACTATTTTTCCGAATGCAGCCAGGATTTCCATTAATGCGCTGATGAGGTGTTTTCCCATTCAAGTGTTTTCGAACTGAGTTCGTTTCATCTGTGTACGATCTGTGTGTGTGTGTGGTTGTTTGTGTGTGTGTGTGCAATGTTTTCTTTTCACTTTGCATGGGAAAAGTTAAATGATTTTTCATTTGTTTTCGTTAGTGGGATTTTAAAATTGGGTAATTTGGAAAAAGTCAAGTCTCTGTCTTTAGTCATATGAACAAACAACACAACCAAACACTTCATTAGTTTTCCAATTTTATGTAAGTGTTGGAAAAATTCTCTTTTTAAGGAAATTATGAAAGTGTTAACGAGACAGAATCAGTGATCAATGAAATCTTATATAAATAAATTAAGATGCCAGTGAGCTGGGAATGCGAACGAGAATGTTGCCACGTCTAATGCAACTTTAATTTGTTGCTTTAATGCAAATTCTTTCACAAAAATATCGGCTTGTACAATTTGCTTAAGCTAGAGTTATTAAATGAGTAATTGACCAGGCCGGAAGTAAACAACATCGTGCTTATTTAAGGATGTGAGATTTTAATTGAAATCTTTTTTATTTTGATTGCGAAATTAAAAATATAGTTAATGTTTCAAGATTATCGGACAAGTACAAATCAGGCTACAGAATGAATAAATAGCTGGGGATGGCACCCGAGTATCATACGGGGGGAGTAAAAGGTTCGGAGAAACTGTTGGTCATCATGACAGCAGAAACAAAAGTTTGAACGGACAATTCTAAGGATTTCCTATTTGTCACAGCCATGTATTGTCAATTTTTTTTTTCTCGTGGGCAAAAATTATATTTGACTTTAAGCTTTTTTGTTTTTATTTATTTATTATGCTTGTAATCTTTCCATGATAAAATGGCAGAGTATACTGTACACTTTTCACTTTGACAAATAATGTTTGGATGCCATTACCAACCAGGCTATATCCGGTACCGAGGGTGATAGGGATACACACGGGCAGGTCTCGGGTTCGTGCCCTGTCATCTGTATCTTTTTGATCTCCCGGTGGGTACGGACAGGCATGGGGTTTTCCCTATGTCTATATTCCATGGTTGCCGTTCACCGTCGCCCAACGGGAGGGGTTTGGAAATTTCCTTGTCTCCCACCGGTGATAATACTGCATCCTTGCAATGTAGTATCGACCGTTCCATCTGCCTGGAGTCTCCGTGCCTGCAGGTATGTAAAAATGTTCAGTCTGTACGGCGAGTTTGACCGGTAGCGTGGGGATCAGGAGCCCCCGGGACTGACTTCCCGCCCGAGCTCCCGATCATTTGGTGTTGGACCCCTAGTGGAAGCATCACGCGGGTTGTGGTTGATACCAAAATCGCTGGTAGAGACTTTGTGCTCGAATGTAGAGTTCCATTGCAATCGGGTGCTACAGACACATAGAATAGCAGAGGTGGTAAGATAGGCCTCACCTCCGTCAATGGGGATTATGTTCCATACTGGCATAATCAATTTGGTATCTCCTGGCTGCGACAAAAGGGTTGACAATATGCGGTAGTACCAAAATTGTCAGCCTCTTTTCCTAAATAGCCCAGGTTTTACTTGGCTATCCCAGGGGAGCACTGGCAATCGCATTGTAATATGCCCAGTGTGTCGCACACCGTGGGTAAGGCCTTCACGGCGTGGCTCACGTCAAACCCTCGTGAACTTCTTCACGCATGCAGCAGTTGGGTCAAAAGTAACAATCTATAGAGACAGTAGCTTGGAATTGGCTGCATATTTTGAAATGAAACACTCTATTCTATACTGTACTGTACAGATGTTGATGGTTTATTTCAAAAAATGAACCAGCCATATGACAAAACTGAATGGAGATTATTTATTGATGGCTCTAAGTACGGTTTAAAGGCTCTTCTTTTGCATAGGAATGGGAATGAAAAACCATCCATATCGATTGCTCATGCCGACATCACTCAAATACAACGACACTAGTTTTAAGATTTGCGGTGACCTTAAGGTGTGTGATTTAAATTTCTTTGTATAGGGTGGCGACTATATTAAATGCTTTTTGTGCATCATTTGGTTTTAACTCGTGAACCAATTGCATCTTATATGGGAAAAGATGTAACATACATATGTAAAATTCTTTGCAAAGATCATCTAGACATCTCTAACTGCTGAGAACGTCGCCTGGGGGAAGTTTCGGGAGTTTCCTCGATATTTGTTTGCACTCGAGTAATGTCCACTTCATTCCGAACTGCACGAGATCTTCCAGCACGCGGAAGATTACATACAGCCTCTTGTTACCCAAAATGCTGAACCAATCGGTAAACAGTTGGAGCGCTAGGAGCATTTCAACATGAAAGAAATTTCGATATGATCTGAATACTCGAATGCTGACTTTCAAAGTAAAATTGAACCACTTTGGTTCTTTGTTCTGTGCTGACCCTTTCCATCATAAATTCCAAAGTATTATTTAGTTAATTCTGTAAAGAGACAAAAAAGACTTAAAAAAATGTATTCACTGATCAAATCTTAACGTTACTTATGTGCCACCCTATATACCTATATATATACATGTTAACATTACGGAGTAGCCAAAAAAAGCTGAGCATTCACTAGGAAAACAAAATATTTCAAATAAAGCATTAATTGATTCAAATGACGTTCTGTTTCCGCCGCTGCACATAAAATTGGGCCTTTTTAAAAACTTTGTCAAGCCTCTAGACAAAAATGATGCAGCATTTAAATATTTGTTAGCGGTTTTTCCTAATTTTTTTTTTGTTTAAAATTAAAGAAGGCATGTTTGTTGGTCCTCAGATCATTAATTTATTGAATGATGACAATTTTCCACAAAGTTTGTTGGAGAAAGAATATGCAGCCTGGAAATCTTTTAAGAGCATCGTGAACAGTTTTCTTTGAAACAATAAGAGAGAAAACTACAGACAAATTGTTGCTGAGTTATTGAAAAATTATTACGAATTATGTGCACGAATATCACTCAAAATGCAGTTTCTTCATTCGCATTTAGGTTTTTTGTTCACAAAACCTAGGTGTGGTGAGCGGCGAAATGAAAATTGGAACAAATTATCAAGAATTTTGGGACAAAAGCATGCTGGCAGATTATTGCTGGACTCTAATATGTGAAACCAAACCAATAAAATACAAACGACATTCAAAGAATGCCATTCACTTTTGAAAATTCATTGATTTTTATATAAACTAATAATTTTTTATGTAAAAAACAAATAACAAAATTTTTTTTTGTATCACGAAAACCTGATGTGATAGAGGAAAACCAATTACAGATTTGTATTCAGCCCTCTAAGTTACCCTATGAAGGATATTTGGTTGCTCCAGCCCAAATCCTTGTTGGCCAGTGTTGTTATTAATAAGTATTGTTCCTTTTTTTTTGCTTCATTCGAATATAAATGAAATTTTCATAAATATTCGCTGCCTATAAATAGCATTGCGTTGCTTTGAAATGTATTTAATTTGCATCAGTGAAATTGCTACGGTGTTATAGGAAAAAATGTGCTTTAAAATATACAAGACTACCACATAAAAGATTAATGAATCGATTTTGCTATCGCATAAGTAAAACTGATATGCTGGCAAGTTGATACGCGTACGTGCATAAAAAAGTGAGCTTGGTTTTCATTAGTCCCATAAATATTCCATATTTTTCACATTTTTATACTTCAATTCTCTCACACCTTAAGGAATGAACAAAAAAAAAAAAACAAAGTATTCAGCTTGATTGGTTATTTGAAAGCGGAACACATATTTGATTATTTGAAATAGCTACACAAATGTTCTTATATATGTACTAATAATGTACAATCTATGTATGGGATATGTGGTGTTTATGTACTGTCTGATACATGAACATTTAGAGTAACAGGCTTTCAAGATGGCGTTTTTTTTCCTCTTTTCTTCTTTCTTAAACATGACTTAACAAAAATTTATTTATTGTTTTCCAAGAATAAGTGGAAATAAGCCATAATCATCATCAGCAACTGCTGCTAAGGCCGGCACACAATTGCCAGCCCAGTCAGCCATGGACTTAAATGGCCCTATCAAGCGACCAAACAGCCAGCCATCATCATCGTCGCAGCCATCCTGCGATCATGGTGGCCAAAATCCCAAAACAATCTACAATAGCAACGCACAACAAAGGCACAACAATTTACCAACCACCACAGTGGACGGCCAAAACCAGCCAGATCACCACTATCACCATCGCTTTAACACTGCCAATAATACTCGAGCACCAGCACCAGCACCAGCTAACAAAAAGATATTAATAACCAAAAATAATATACACATAACGCTCCAAGCGTTTTTATAACCATTAACACAGAACACGGCAAATTACCGAAAAAAGTGTTACATAGGAGGTCCATTTTTTCGGCTATAGCGTTAAGGTTCACGCACTTAAGCAACAACACCAACATGCCCAGCACCACGGACAACAACGCCAACAACACCAACAACTGCCGCAAAAGGGAAGTAACGATGAATAAAAACGGTTTCTGTCTTCATAACAACAGCCTTCGTCTCACCTCCTTGTGGGTCTTAGCCAACATCGAAAACCTGGCTCACTTAGTTACGCTTAGATGACAAAGTAGAATATGAACGGGTACTACCGTACTTTCGAGTCGCAATTCATCGAGTGTAGTGCTATGATATTTAATTTATGTTTCCTGGTTAAGCCTCTCCTTCTCTCTGTCTCTCTTTCTCTCTCCCTCCCTCCATCTTTCCTTGCATTGCGACGCAAAATACGTTAAATGTACAAATAATTGATTATTAGAAAGTCAAAAGATAGTAATTCTAACATTCCACAACATCATTAGTCAATAATGGGTGTGAACAAAAAGTTCAACAACAAAAAAAAGGATGTGGATATGTCCAGGTGTTGGTAAGTACCTAAATAATAGCTGGGTTAGACATACACTAGTGTACTGCATCCGTTTCTTATTGAAAACGATTTGAATATTTCAACTGATGCAAAGATCTCAGTTAACTGAGAAGACTTAAAAATACTCTCAGCTTTTGTCCTATAGCCGAGATTTAACAGATTATCATAGCGATGGATTATTTCGTACTTACTTTTCGTCTAGTTCCAGTCATGGAAATAAGTTTTTGATGGCATTACTTGTTCAAAGCCTGAGTTGGTCTGGCGAAAATATTATTTCAGATTTAAATAATCTACTATAAGAAGGAGGGAAACGTATCCCGGAAACACAATTCAGGCTGGACTACTTTTAATTGAGCCTATGAACTCCAAATTATAAGCGAATAACCGCTTCTGGTCAAAACTACCTTTTTGTATGTAAGTGAAACATCGAAAAGGACATGGGTAGGTTAGGTTAGGTCAGTGTGGCAGTCAGAATGGATAGACTCACTTAGATGCCACGGAAACTAGAGATGTGGATGCCCCTAGTTTCCTCCGTTGAACCATCCTGAGCGCCTCAAGAAGCTCTTAAGTCAGACAATATCTATATCGTCCAGATCGTCTAGGTCCCAAAAGAAATTAGAGAGCAGTGTCGATCCCCGCCTGTTCGCTAGGGTGGGACAATTGCAGAGAAGATGTTCTATGGACCCCTTCTCCTCCTCTTCATTCCTACAGCTCCTGCAGAAGTCACTACTCGCAACCTTCGATCTCACTACATGTCTTCCTATCAGACAGTGTCCCATCATGACAGATACAAGCAATGAGACTTTGTGTCTTGATAGTGATAGCAGTGTGTGTGAGCGCTTCAGATCTAGGCGAGACCACATCTGTTTTGATTGAATACAGCCTCGGACAGAAGTCCACCTACTATTTACTATTTTGATAACTATTTCCCACCACGCAGTAGGAGCTTGCAATTGGCTAGAAGCATACCCATGGACTAAAATTCGGCTGGAGACTGTAAGGTTGTCTCTGGTCTTGCCAGCTCGTCTGCTCTGCAGTTCACTGGTATGTCACGGTGGCACGGCACCCACATAAGGTGAATGTTGAAATACTGAGGCATCTCGTTAAGAGATCTGCGGCAATTCAGGGTTGATGTTGAGATCAGGAAAACAGAATCCAGGGATTTAATGGCAGCTTGACTGTCAGAGAATATGTTAATCCCCACTGTGATGAAGACATTACATCTCAGCCATTCTGCCACTTCCTTAATGGGCAAAATTTCGGCCTGATAAACACTGCCGTGACCAGGTAGCTTTCTTGCTATACTCAGGCCTAGGACGTGGGTAGCTCGGATATGATTTTATCTTAATTTTAGCAAAAATTTGTCATTTTTAAGACTGCAGTGGATGCGTACAGGCGTTTTAAAAATTATGAAAATGCTTCATGAAGCCTTACGAGTAAATTCAAAAAGGATCACCCTCCGCCACAAGATGGGCGTTATGCAGAGATTGTCATTCCATTTGTAACAAATATAAATACTCATCTGAGACTCCAAAATGTCTATTTAAGGTTGTCCGTCTATCCATGTTCTGATTGTATTACTACAAACCCATAGAGCAGCAGAGGTGGTAAGACAGGCCTCAACTCCGCCAATAGGAGGGGAATATGTTCCATGCCAGCATAACCAATTTGGTACCTTCTGGCTGGAAGAGCTGACAGTTATGGTTGCTTGCTCCCGAAATTGTTGACTCCCATTCCTGGATAGTTTAAGTTTACTTAGCTATTCCAGGGGGGTGCTGGCAATCGTATTTTAATCTGCCCAGTGTTGTTAGCACACCGTCGGTAAGGCCTTTACGGCGAGGCTCATGTAAAACTCTTGCGGACACTGTCCATGTTCAGCTATCGAAAGCACAGTAGATGACAACGTACGTGACCGATATTTTTGTACAGTCATGTGCGTGGGTAGGCGGGTGTTTCCTAGAATGCTTTGTACTGCCTACCCCTAGAACGCAGGCCTCTCTACCTGATCCTGTAATTAAGCAGGCAAAGGGTATGATGCTTGCGAAGAAAAACAAAGTAGTGTGGCCTTGTGCCAGGCGCCCTAGGAATAGGTGGATTATGTCTTGGGATTCACCTATAATATGTTTCAAACTGATCTTGGACCTCGTTTTTCGAAAACCAAGTAAAGGGGAGATTCATATAAAAACAAGACACATCCTGGCAACAGGTGCGACATAGAGAAGCCGTCGGGAGGTATCAGAAGATTTATCTTTTCCGTAAATATAGTTGTATGACTAGAGAGATCTGGTTAATGAACTATGATAGGAGCATGGTGTACTCGCTTTTCGCTGTGTTGATATTCTCTCCTCGGACATTGAAAACCTATGCCGTATTATTATGGATTACCAGTTCCATGCGAGGTATGATAAAGCAAAACTGGAGTAGCTTGTCTACGAAACCCAGACCAGAGGGTTTTTCTCTTCTGGTAGCACGGGTGACCAGGAGCCCAAGGAACGTTGTTCCTTGCTGGTCAGTTGGTGTTGGACCCCTGGTGGGAGATCGTGCTGGCTGTGGTCACCGAACAAGTGTTTTCAGTGCTTTTGCGTTGCTCAGGTGTCAGTGAGCGAACGCATTAGCTTGGAGAACACTGTTCATTCTATCCAAGGTTTTGGCTGGATACCTCAACTCCTACCCGGGAGGTAGTTTCACTTCATACCAAGTGGGCTACAAAGGTACTTTGGGCGAGTGGGGGAGTAGGACCTCAGGAAGTTTTCCAAGGGACCTACTTCCAATCTCTGGCAGTCTAGCTAATCCTTCGGGATTAGTGTGAGTACCCCAAAGGGGCGCTTGCCGTCGCTAGAAGAAAGAAAGAACACATAACCAAGAAAGAAAAGCATATGATTAGAAAACGGCACCATGTGTGGTGGCACACCTTGGGTAAGGCTTTCACAGCGAGACTCAAGTAAAACCTTCACATAATGTTAATGTACAGTCATATGCGGGATGAGTTTCAAATCGGGCAACATCGGCTTAATAGGCAAAAACTTGCTAATGTACAAGAACTAAATCCACCTCCAGAATAGAGGATATTTTCAGGAGTTTTCCAACGATTTCTCCATTTATTCCCCAATGAAGTAAAAATGTCGTAACAGTTGTTGATTATGGAATAGAACCATCCTGCTCATATGCCTTAATAAGGGAACATATCAAAAATAATCATTCTCACAAGAAAAATTATCTAATTCGATAAATCTGGTATGAGATAAAGTCATTTCTGACAACTACAACGATGAAATACACGTGCAGAAAAATTTAAATTTTTCGCTTTTTTTCAACAAATTTAAAAATTTTTCGTTAGCTAACGACAATAAAGAAGGTAGTTAATTGATACGAGAAGAAACCCGTTTCAATTTATATAAGTTTTAATGAAACTCCCTGGTTCTAGGCGTGTTTTTTGAGAAACAGCGAACAATGCGAATTTTTACTTGAAAATGTGCTAACTCGATATATTATATGTATATAGAAAGAAGGCGTTTTTGGCATACCAACTTACCTAGTAATGAAAAGTCAGGACATCATTTACGAGCAACAAATGCACAGACTTCATGGAGTGGGAAAAAATTTAACGTCCCAAAATCAATTCACCACTGAAAAACTGTGCCGAATTCAGTTATAGCAATTATTCGCTAATCAATAATATACCTTAATTGATAGAGCATGAAGGAACAATCCTACTTAATATACACCAATTATGAACCTTCCTAACTTTGGGTGTGCTAATTAAAAAATTCTAAGCTTCTACCGGGCATAAATATTCAGCCCTTTCCACTTGGCGAATGTCCACTATTTGATATTTCTAAAAATATTATCCACTTTTAGGTTTCAAAAGTAAAGCTAAATATTTAAAACACACATAAAGCTATGATTTCGTTGAAATTTTCATTTCATCATAATCCCTGGGCCCTGCCATTATGTATGAAATATAATATCATTTAAATGACTGTCTCTGAATTGGTTGCAGCAGAAGATCTTTTTTAGGTTTTTTTGAGGTTTCATTTTCGAAAAAATACGGCCCAATGACAACTGTAGACCAAAATGTTCACCAAACAGTCACGTTTTCCGGATTCAATCGCTTTTCCACAATCACTTCTAGGTTATCCGAGTACTATATGCGACAATTTTGCTTGTTGACTTAACTACCGAGCGAGAAATGAGCTACACTGCTGGAGAAAATTTTGTTCGGTTGAAAGCCTACATTTGAATCACCACTTTTGTAGTAAGTTTTAATTTTCCTAAGTGTTCTTCGGTTGTTAAACGATCCTTTTTCGTAAATGGCAAACCTTTCACTAAGCAAACAACACTTCAAATGACAGGTACATATTTAATAGCTGAAAGCCTTGCCAGACCGGCGGTTTTAAAACCACTTAATTAAAGAAACCCTATATGTAGAAGTTATTTGGTAATGTAAGATTCAGTTGCAGAAGGCTTTTTAGTGGTTCTATCATCGGCTGTTTCTGTTCAAGTTTGTCCCAAAACCTACTGATTATATAAAGCAAAAGTAGAATGTAAACATACATAATGTGAAGTTTAATTTTTCTCAAAAAAATATTTATTTATTCATCAATTTCTATTTTATCTCCTTCAAAGTAGTTCCCCTCAGATATAATACACTTGTGCCAGCGTTTTTTCCCATTCTCGAAGCAGTTCTGATATTCACTTTTTGGTATATTCTTAAACCTTCTCTGCAATTCGGTTTTTATCTCCTCAATCGTCGCAAAACGCCGTCCTTCCATGGGTCTCTTCAATCTTGGGAACGGGGAAAAGTCACAGGGAGCCAAATCTAGTGAATATGGTGGCTGAGGTATGGTAACGGTGTTGTTTTTGACCAAATAATCTTTCACAAGCAAAGATGCATTATCATGATGCAGAAGCCATGAATTTTTGTCCACAATTCCGGCAGTTTTTTTTCGTATTGCTTCACGCAAACGGCGCATAATTACAAGATAAAACTCCTTATTTACTGTACGACCTTGTGGTAAGAACTCCTGATGCACTACGCCATGGTAATCGAAGAAAACAGTGAGCAAAATCTTGACATTTAATCGAACTTGGCGTGCTTTTTTTTGTTTTGGCTCCCCTGGACTCTTCCATTGGAACGAATGGGCTTTGGTTTCAATGTCATAACCATATACGAGTAGCCATGATTCGTCACCAGTTATGAACCTTTTAAGCAAATCTGGATCATAGTTGACGTCATTTAACAATTCCTGAGCGATGCTTATGCGACGTTGTTTTTGGTCAAAATTCAGCAATTTTGGAACGAACTTCGCTGCTACACGTTTCATGCCCAAAATTTCCGAAAAGATAGCATGGCATGAGCCAACCAATATGCCGACATCCTCAGCACTTCTCTAATTCGACGATTTTCCATAATTCACATTTTCAAAATTCACATTTTTTTTGAATACACCTATTTATTTCACTTTACTTTAATAAGGATACAGATTTTGTCCGTTTTTCGAAAGAGATGTTTTGCGAATAACTCGTACACCAGTTGTATATCCTCTATAACATTGGAGCGTTGTAAAATACATATATGAAATATCAATTTTAGACAGTTTCGAACATTTCATTTGTAGGAGTTGTAAAGGCTGGGACTGCTCAATCGAACTGTGTTCAAACCTTGCATCATTGTTAGCGTTATGGGTACTTTGGAATTTGGTCCTTAAAAGTTATTATCATAAGTTTAAATCCAGTTGATTTTAAGAAAATAAAAACTAAAAGTTTCTCCCACAAGATGAGTCAACTGCAAAGTACCAGGATATCTGTTCCTCTAGATGACAACTCAACTGTATTGTCATATGTCAATATGAATAAAAATCATACATACTCACATACATACATACATCCATATGAATGAGAGTTTGTATTTTTTTAGCTTTTGTGTATTTTCTTAATATTTATCTTGAAATATGGAAGTACCAGCTAGTGTATGCTTGTATGTATCTCTTCGTAAATATTGCCCACTTTTATTATTTGTATATATGCATGCATAAATATATACTCGTATATATATTTAGACAGATATACCTCATATATACATATATGATCAAAAAAATAAGTACACCTGCTTATTTTTCCTTTATGTTTAATTTTAGTTACTTTAACGGAAAGTAAACATGACAATTCCTTTTTATTTAAATAACTTTAATATGGTAATGCCTTTGAAAGTGATTTCAGTATTTGGTCGAAATAATAAATACATTGCCCAATTCTTTAATATTTTCGCAGTCTGCTGTAGTCTTTTTGGAAAGGCTAGTTATTCTACTGTTGTCTATTTTTATTCATAACAAAATATATAGTTAAAAAAATTAGCAATGGGTCGAAAAAGTCTTTGTTCCTCCTCTCCAGAGTAGAGAAAAATTGTTTCAAGACAAAGAGAAAGTGGCCAAATTCCTCGGTCTATATCAGAAATTATGAATCGGTTGCTATTTTTTGCACAAAATGCTTTAAAGCCTAAAAATCCCATCGAAACTCGCGGAAGGCCCAAAGAAAATTTCAAAAACAACAGATATCCGTATTGTAACACTTGCGAAGAAGCACTCGTTTGTGTTTTCAAGATCGACTTCAGCAGAAATTTGAAATGTAATTTCATCGCGAAAGGTTCGCCGTAGACTACAAGAAGCACATTTATCAGGACGGCTAACCAGAAGAGTTCCTTTGCTTAGATAAAAAAATTTAAAGGCTAGATTGGCGTTTGCAAGAAGTCATTCCAATTGGTCCGGAGGAGACGGTGAAAAGAAATGGCGAAGCATTTTGTGCAGCGATGAAACAAAAATTAATGTATTTGGAAACGACTGTGCCCGGAATGTTAGAGCTCTAAGGGGAAGGAATTCCATGTTCGCTTTACAAAGAAAACGATCAAGCCCGGAGGCGCCAATATCATGGTCTGGGGTTGTTTCTCGTGGTATGGTGTCGGTCCGATACATCGAATTTGCCGTCACTATGACCACATTCCACTACAAAGATATCTTGGAAAATACGATGTTAAACTATACTGTGGAAACAATGCCTCTTAGGTGGACATTTTAGCAAGATAATGATCCGAAGTATACTTCTAAGTTGGTAAAGGATTGGTTCCAATATAATAATGTTGCATTTCTTGACTGGCCCAGTCAATCTCCGGACTTAAATCCAATCGAAAAGCTTTGGCAATGGTTGAAACAAAGATTTGGAAAGGAAATTCTTAAAAATAAGCATCAGTTATGGAATTTTGTTCAAAAAACTTGGTATGAAATACCAGTAGAAACCTGCAGGAAGCTTATTGCCAACATTCCAAAAAGAATGTTGAAAGAATGAAAATAAAGTTGGATATACCGACTTTTAACGAAACTCAATCAATTTAGCAGAAAATAGTTGATTTTTTTACTTTTTTGCTTATTTTAACTAAATGTACTTATTATTTTGTCCAGTGTTTTTTGATTAATTTCTTAGTTTTTGAAAAAATGTTGAATTTAATATTTGTTTTTTTTGGTATTGTTTTAGTATTTATTTTATTTCTAATGTTATAACAAAAGAAATTAATATTTGGTGTTTCTTTTAATTTTTAAGTATAAAAAATATAGGGTGTACTTATTATTTTGATCATATGTGTATGTCTGTGTACAGCCACATACATACATTTGTACACGCATACTCGTGTATGTATAAATTTTAGCAGCAGATGCTGAGAAAAGCTAACATTTACATTGTCTATTGGCTGGTGGCGCGGTTATATCTGTTCGTCTGTCTGTCAACTCTTGGCTGTTAGTTTGTTGGCTGTTGATATATGGTGGCGTTTTAAGAGTTTAACAAATCAAATGTTGTCACATTTGTTTTGTCGTCAATGTGGGGAAGCTTTTTTCTACTGATTACTTACATAGTTAGTGGTGGCTTAAGTCAATAGCAATTTAGAAGAAAATCTTTTTTTCCATGCCATGGAGAATGATTAGCGAGCTCATTGGCTGTGGATGCGTACAGATCTGGGCTAAATTTATTGTAGTGTAAACTTTATTAAATATTGGCAATTTTACGAAATTATCGTTTCTAACTGAGATCGTAATGCATTTATTTTTTGAATGTTAAAATAATGAAATTCAGAAAAAATCAGGAGGAAAGGAATGTTTCGCATTTTTTCTCAAAATGTTGTACTTTGGTAGAAAGTCTCGAAGTCAGTTCATACATGAGATTCACAATGAAGTTTAATGCTTCGAATTATTATTCGTGCTCAAGGAATTGAGCATTGTATGACGCCTCTCATATAAAATTACCGGTTTACCGAAATTCAATCTTTAATCTGTAATTTCTAATTAGCAGGCTGCAATTCCAGCATCGTTTTCATTGTAACAAGAACAAGATTTAAATTTGGCGCCATTCGAAGTGTCATTGTTTGACATTTGAACAATTGTTATTGTTTGCTAGTAGAAGGTACGAGGTTAGTAAAAATGGAGCGCTACACGAATGAACAACGTATTCTCATTGTGAAATTGTTTTACCAAAATGGTTCGCAAATTGCGATCAATTTGGGGTCACAATAATGTTTCAAAAGAGTCAACTGTAAGGAGATTAATGGATAAATTTGTCAAAAATGGGTCTGTTAGTGATGTAAAGACAACAACGCGCCTTCGACCAGGTCGATCGCTCAAACTTTATCCACCTCAATCCACTATGCAGCGAATTTTGACGAAAGATTTGCATCTTCATGCATAGAAAGTTCAATTGACTCAGGAACTGAAGCCGGCTGACCATGGATAGCGAAGGGAGTTCGTTAATTGGGTATTGAAGAGACAACATGAAAATGTTGATTTTGCTGATAAAATCATCTTCAGTGACGAGGCCCACTTCATCTTGATGGCTTCGTCAACAGGCAGAATTGACGCATTTGGGGTGAGGAAAATCCTTGAGTGATTCACGAGAAGCAAATGCATCCTCAACGTCTCACTGTGTGGTGTGGATTTTGGGCTAAAGGAATCATTGGACCTTTTTTTTATGAAAATGAGGCATGTCAAGCGCAAACAGTCAATGGTGTTCGGTATCGTGAAATGAAAACCAGTTTTTTCGTGCCTAGAATTGAAGAAATGAATGTGGAGGACATGCGGTTTCAACAAGAGGGCACCACATGTCATACAATCAGAGAAGCAATTCAATTGCTGCATCAGTCATTTCGCGGTCGTGTTATTTCGCGTTTTGGAGACCAGAATTGGCCACTTAGATCGTGCGATTTAACACCATTAGACTTTTTTCTTTGGGGTTTTTTGAAGTGAATAAGCTGACGCGACTCAAGTCTTAAAAAAGGAACTTGGACGCTGCATTAATGAAATACCGCAGCATTTATGCAAAACGGTCATAGAAAATTTGATTAAAAGATCGCGTGTGTGCCAGCAAAGTCGCGGCGGCCATCTGCCCAATGTGTTGTTTCATACATAACCTCATTCTGTCTACTCTACGATATAATAAAGTTTCACGATTTTTTTTTTTAAATATCTGTGTTTTATTTAAAATTTACATCTTGCGTTCTTGTTGGGACACCCTTTTTATTCTGGTAAAGACATATCAGGAATTGATCATTTAAAAAGAACGCTAAAAATTATTGTCAAAATCCTTTTTGTCGCCAAGTTGACATAACTTTCTTTTGATCTGAAGCTAAACTTAAGCGCTATCTATCATTTACAGTGCTTAGTTTTGTCAGTTCATCTCAAGTGTTTTGTCAATTTTGCAATGGATAAAAGTGTCGAACAAAGAATTCGTCTCAAATATTGTTTTTTTTTTTTTGTTTTCTGAAATCGCTGAAAAGGTTACAGAAGTCATACAAACAATTGATTTTATCAAAACCACACTTATATGGATGATGGAGTGCTTTCAGAAGTGCTTTAAATGTGGTGGAAGAAGGTTCTTGTCGGATATGAATGTCTTAATTTAAAGTGAACATCCGTAATGGGATGGAAATGGTGAGCGAAAATAGTTATTTAAGTTTCAATTAAAAAGGATCAATTCATACAATTTTAATAATTGTCCGCTCGACTAGCAAAGAAATGCCCAAATTTTCTTTGGAAACTGAATGACGTTAAGGCCACTGAAGACGCGCTAAAACGAGTCAATTTCCATATCCCCAAATCCCTTTTTAACAGGGTATGGATTGCAGGTAAATGAGTTTAGAATGCAAATCAGTCAACAAGATTTGCAATGACTGCTTCCAACTGAGCCGAAACCGAAGCAACCAAGTCAAAGACGATCAAAAGCAATGGTTGTATTGACTCTTACCTTTGACTATCGCACTGTGATGCTCTCGAAGTTCTTACCAGTTGGTTGGAGGGTAAATAAAGAATACTATTTGCAGAAAAGGCCAGATTTGTAGGAAGAAAAATTATGGGTTTGGCAAAACCATAACGGACCTTTTCCCGACGCTATTCTTCTGAACAAATTTCTGGCCGAAAACTCAACAAATATCATCGAATAACCACCGTATTCACCCGACGTGGCTCCGACTGATTTTTTTTCTTTTGCT
Source organism: Philornis downsi (assembly GCA_019455685.1). Taxonomy (NCBI): domain Eukaryota; kingdom Metazoa; phylum Arthropoda; class Insecta; order Diptera; family Muscidae; genus Philornis; species Philornis downsi. The sequence continues at coordinate 206,701 of JAHXMU010000696.1, read as the reverse complement.
TTTAAAAATTCAAATTACCACTGCGAAACAACCGTTTTCAATCGATAGAACGTAGAATAGAGAATTCGCGGCAAGAACTGCATTTTTCCCGGGAAAGGCGTTTGGAAAATGTGTGCAGTGTTAAGTGTATTGTTTTGGAAAGGGGTCTAGTTTGAAGGCGATGCAATAAATTTGAACAGATTTGTTCTATAACTTGGAAATACTAAAAAGTGCGAGGGAGCTAAATCTGGCAAATAAGGTTTGTTTTATTTTGAAGACCGACAGCGTATCTCTCATACAAATGGTCGATTTAACTCATACATTGTTAGATAGATTTGGATAGTCCTAATCCCCGGTGCACCTATCAGAGAATATAATCGGAATATATTGCCGAACCCCTTGTTGTACCTCCCGGTTTCCAAAGTTAAATCTTTTCTCTGTAATTTTTAACTGTTATTGTACTATTTTATAACGCCCCTCTTGGTACCTCCTTAAAAATGACTGATGCACCCTAAACATCATAAAGAATCCATCTTTCGCCTATAGTTTTGAAGCGGGTTAAAAAGTTCTACTGCTGAACTTCTTCTTCTCCTTAGGTGGCGGCTGGAATAAACATACGAGTATCTTTACTATTACCCGCGCTTCTCTATTCCAAATTGTCACACCAAGTTTGGATAGTATCGGTCTGGTCTTTCCAACGGGGTTTTGATCGCCCTCTTCTGCTCCGTCCGAAAACTTTCCGTGCTGGAGCATTTGGGTACATCTGCACAATATGGCCCAGCCAATGCAATCACTGTATGTTAATGCGTATACAGCTCATACAACCTATACTCTCCGTTAACGATGATGGGCGCATATATTTTCCGGAGTGTTTTCTGCCAGTACTGATTCATTCGCCTGTGACATAACCCAGGATTCTGCGCCATATAACAAGATGGGTAGAACCAATGTCTGGTACAGTCGAATTTTTGTTTTTCGAGAGAGGGCTATATCATTGAATCGCTTGCTTAGCCCATAGTAACATCTGTTAGCAAGCAATACTCTCCTCTTTATATTCATGCTGACATCATCCGTTTTGTTTGCAGCGGAACCGAGGTAGATGAATTCTTCCACCACTTCAAAATTACAGTTGTGAACGTTGCACAGCGTCCCAAGCGAGTAGACTTTTCGTTTTGTTGAAACCAATAACTCTGGTTTGTCCTTGTTTACCACCAGACCCATTTTCGCTGCTTCCTTCTTGATGCTTGAGAAGGCTGCAGTAACATCTTTCAGTTTTCTGCCAATAATGTCTACGTCATCTGCATATGTGAGTAAAGTATGGCTTTTATTAAAGATGGTACCAGTCGTGTTAACTGCAGCTTTCCTTAAAATCATTTCCAACAGTATGTTGAAGAGGTCGCACGATAGACTGTCGCCGTGCCTAAATCCTCGTTTGGTGTAGAAAAGCCCGCTTAGATCTTTGTCTATCTTCACTGAAGACTTCGTGTCATTCAGCGTCACCCTACAAAGACGTACAGCCTCAAGCGTAGCTACTAAATGTGCAGATTATAACGTTTCGTCTCCGTTTCCATCTAAAAGCAAGCTTTTTCCCGCCACGGTTCGATTTAATATACGATATAAAGTGAAATAAATGTTAACTAAGTTGAAAAAATACAATGATATGATGATGACTAAAGACATACATTTTTTGCCTATTTTGTTTTTCGAATCTATTGATCGAAATATTGTTATTCCATTCGTAGTTGATCTACGCCATATCACCATAGACTACGATAAGATAGTTAGCTCTTCAAGATAATAGTTGGCATAGTAATAGTAGAGTAATGTCTAGTGTGGTATTCCATATGCTTATGCTTTGAAATAAATTAACAAAGCTGTACAATTAGAATTCCGCTTACTACGTTATGCATTCGTAATAATCGCATAAATTTAGCTGATTGTAAAAACGAGCCATCCTATTCGGTAGCCTTAATGTAGTCCGCAAACAACCAGAAAACTAACTGCAGGATATTTAACAAACATCAAAACATCTTCAAAAAAACGAAAAAAAAAAACTGCTTTTCAGCTTGTTAATCAGCTGGTATAACTCTTTTCTCAAAATTATAAGATATTTTTGGTTTTTTGTATGGCTTTCAAAGGAATTTATAAGGACCAGCCAAATCTTCACATCCCTTTGGGTTTCTCGATCTGCAATGCAAAATGAAAATCCAAATGTCTCTGAACCTTTAAGACGAATCATATGAAATAAATCTCATCTGATTATTGGCAGATTTCTGAATGTTAAGCAAAAATAGTCTGTGCAAAAAAGTGATTTAAACGATGAGCAAAAATTCTGTCAACTTTTTTCTGCTTGATCTGCTTGTGATTGTGTCTCGGGAGAGTTTAGCACAGTTGGCAGCTCACAAAAAACGCCTCTGATATCAAGCGTTACAGTCACAGACTTTGGAGGAATTCCATTCAGAAAAAAACGCGCTGCAATATTTGAGTTGACAAAAAAATACCTGTGGTTACGGCCTCACATTTTTTCGGTGGTTGCCAACGTCAAAGCCAATGAGCAAAAAAATTCTCAAAGCTATTTAAAACATTAAATTATAGAATAGAATACCACTCGAAACGCAACGGGCTGGAGACTGAAGCCGTAAAAGAAACTCGAAAATCCATCAACGTGTTAGCCGCACCAAGAAAACGAAAAAAAAAAAACGAAAAACTGCTAAAACTGTCGAAATCAGCGAAGGCCTACAAAAACTATGATGGGTCTGAGACAAGCGGATGACGAATATCTCTACGCCATTCCATGCCATATCATGACAATTTACGGTTCGTTTTTTACGGATCCAAATGAACATCATCATAATGATGATGATGACGATGATAATGATGATGATGAATGTGACGATGATCATTATTATTGTCATCTTATCCCTCCAGTGAGTGAGTAACAGTTGACATTTGTTGTGGTTGTTTCAGCCGTGTTTTCTTTTTTGTTGTTACTCTCACAAGGCTTAAAGATGCGTTAAATTCGCACAACAACAATTAAGCACGAATTCGCAATAAAGCCCCACGCTCGCCCAATGTTAGATACTTGCAACCACAACATGCGGCACGGAGAGACAGCGGTGCGCAAGCTCCATCTGTAAAACAAATAATGTTGATGATGTTTGCTTGGAATTAGTCGCAATGATTGTGAGAGTGAGTGGTACTCAGGCATTCCACCAGCAGAACGAATACGGTGGAAAATTGCGTCCCTCTGGTTGGTTTTTTCGGCAGTGGATATGTTCGAATGTTCACATACTTTTTTTTAATGTATTTGACGAGTTTTTGTTAAAACGATATAGTAAAAGAAGAGGAACTATTGATGAGGGTAATGTGTCGCCGGTATTGGCCACTGGAATAAATCAATGAATGTTAGACATTTAATTGAGGAATCCTAACTCTTGGATTAACAAATATTTATACAATGATCGGTCAATCAGCCACTTGCCTATTGAATTACTATTCTTATAAGTTTGTTACTACAAAGTAAAGCTTAAAATTAATCACATTCATTCATGTATAAAGATCCCGCAAAAAAATGGTGCGAAACTATAAAACGTTCGGGGAGTAAGGGTTATTATTGGGTTATTAAGCCCAATTCCATCCATAAATGGGAGGCATAATGTTGCCGGTATACGTCCGATTTATCGAAAAACGCAATTTTTGCGTGAAATAGTGATAGGAAGTAAGGGCTTCTCATAAGCCCGATTCCATCTGAATATCAATTAACTGTGTTTATTTACATGAGTCTCGCCGTGAGGCCTTACTCGTGGTGTGCCATCACACATGGGACTGTTTTCTATAATTCTTTTCTTGGTTATAATTCTTTTCTTCTTGCGGTAGTCAGCGCTCCTTTGGAGTACCCAAACTAATCCCGAAAGGATTAGACGAACTACCTTTGAAGTAGAAGTAAGAAGTAAGTCCCCTTGGAAAAACTTCCTCAGGGCCCGCTTCCTCTCTCAGCCAAAGTACCTTTGCAGTCACTTGGTATGAAGTGAGCTACATCCCGGTTAGGAGTGAGGTAATCTAGGAACACCTCGGTGGACAATGAACAAATCAAATGTGTAGGTTTTACATGAGTCTCGCTGTGAAAGCCTTACCCATGGTGTGCCATCACACGGGTGCTGTTTTCCATCATTTTTTTCTTGGTTATATGTTCTTTCTTTCTTCTAGCGACAGCAAGCGCCCCTTTGGGGTACCAAAACTAATCCCGAAAATATTAGTCGAACTACCTTTGAGATAAGAAGTAGGTCCCCTTGGAAAACCTTCCTCAGGGCCCGCTTCCTCTCTCGGCCGAAGTACCTTTGCAGTCAATTGGTATGAAGTGAGCCACATCCCGGTTAGGAGTGAGATAATTTAGGAACACCTCGATAGACAATGAACAGTGTTTTCCAAACTTCTGCCTTCCTTCAGCAACGCAACCTGAAGCAACGTAAAAGCACTGAAAACACATGTTCGGGCAATCACAGCCAGCACGATGCTCCCACAAGGGGTCCAACGCCATCGACCAAGCAAGAACAATGCTCTCTGGGCCCCTGGGTACTCGTGCTACCAGAAGAGAAGAATCCTCTTGTCTGGGTTTCGCAGGCAAGCTACTCCAGTTTTGCTTTATCATATCTCGCATGGAACGGGTAATCCATTATCTACGGCATAGATTTTCAATGTCCGAGGTGAAATATCAACACAGCAAACTAATGCTATGCTCCTCTAGTCTATTAACCATATCTCTCCACGATGGAACTCCATGGTCGTACGATTATTAAAACGGAAAAGATAAATCTTACGATGTCTCTCGACGGCTTCTCTATGTCCGCTCCTGTTGCCAAGGTGTGTAATTATCTTGTTAAATTATGACATCTCCCCTTTACGTGGTTTTCGAAAAACGAGTTCCAAGGTCAGTTTGATGTCATATTATATGTGGACCCTAAGACATAATCCACCTGTTCCTAGGGCGCCTGGCACAAGGCCACACTACTTTGTTTTTGTACGCAAGCATCATCCTTTGCCTGCTTAACTTACAGGATCGGGTAGAGAGGCTTTGTGTTTTAGGAGTAAACGGTACGAAGCATCCTAGGAAACACCCGTTGTCTGAATATGCCCGACCTATCGAAAATCGCAGTTTTTATGTGAAACGATAATAGGAAGTAATAGCCCTACTTGAGTTAAGTCGTTAAGTTCAACGCCATACATAAATGGGAGGCATAGCCTTGTCTGTACACGCCCGACCTAACGAAACTGAAATCGCTGGTAGAGTTTTTGTTCTTGAGCGTGGAGTTGAATTTTACGACCAGCTGCTACAGACAAATAGAGTTGCAGAGGTGTTAAGATTGGCGTCAACTCCGCCAATGGAGATTATGTTCCATTTTAGCATAATCAATTTGATATTTTCTGGCTGAAAGAAAGGGCTGACATTCGCGGTAGCTTGCTCCCAAAATTGTCGGCTCCTCTTCCTACATAGTGCAAGTCAACCTGGCTATCCCAGGGGGCGCTAGCAATCGCATTGTAATGTGCCCAGTGTGATTAGTACACAGTGGGCCGTTGATGGTTTTTTCTTTCTGAAGACAATTAATAAAAATGAACCCACGCGCATCCCAAAAAAACAGACGACAGGACCTTGAATTCAGATAGAACCGATGCAAAAATGCGGTTTTATTGGCGTTATTTACGACGTATAGCACTTTTTGAAATGTTTATTATTTCAGTTAGCTCACGCACCTTTAGACGACGATCGTCCAATACCATTTAGTGGATTTTCTGAACCGGTCTGGCGTGGAAAATTCAATTGGTCGATCATTACGGTGTTCATCTTGGTAGCTTGCACGGTCTCGTTTAAATTCTGCTAACCAGTATTTTACAGCCGTAAACGAAGGAGCAGACTCCTCCAGGGCAGAATCTAGATCAACTTTAAAATTGGTTGGACGTAGACCTCTCAAATGGAAATATTGAATTACATAACAGTGTCCAATTTGTTCCATGTTTACAAATTCACTTAGGTAATTTCGTTTGCTTTTGATGCCTCAAATAAAAATGCTAAGAACGAGGCGTCTTGAAACTTAAAATATATGTTTTATAAGGCTGCTATTTTTCACCAAAATAATTTTTTCAAACTACTGGTACCATCTATACGCCAGGGACCGGCCTTACCATCTAAAAAACTTGTTATTAATATAGGGTGATTTTTGAAGATTTAAGTTTTTCATGTTGGCAGCACTGGTTGGCAATGGCGTCCAAACGTCGTCTGTCAAAGTGAAAAGTGTACAGTATACATACTCTGCCATTTCATCATGGAAAGACTAATAAACGAGCAGCGATTGCAAATCATTGAAATTTATTATCAAAATTCGTGTTCTGTAACAAATGTGCATCGTTTGATACGACCATTCTACAGTCGTCAAAATCGACCTGCTGAACCAACAATTCGTTCTGTTATCTCCAAATTTCGCACCAAATTTACTTTGTTGGACATAAAACCATCGAGTCGCATGCGTAGAGAAGAAGAGAGAAGAGAAGAAAATATTGCAGCCGTAGCGACCAGTGTTAATGACGATCGTGAAGTATCAATTCGTCGCCGTTCTCAGTGATTGGGCATGTGTTACTCAACCATAAGAAGTTTTTTTTTGCCCTAAATAGCTGAGTTGAACTTGGTTGACATGTGGTTTCATCAGGACGGTGCAGCATGCCATACAGATCGTAAAACAATGGATATGTTGAGGGATGAATTTGATGAGCAGCTTATCTCTCGATTTGGCCCTGTGAGTTGGCCTCCAAGATCTTGCGATTTAATGCCTCTTAATTATTTCTTGTGGGGTTATGTCGAGTCCTTAGTCTATGTGAACAAGCCGAACACTATCGAGGCCTTACAGGATAACATAACACGCGTTATTCGTGGAATACAGGCCAAAATGCTCGAAAAAGTGACGAAAAATTGGACCGCGGCAACATTTATTTGTAATTCATTATGTAATACAAAAGCCTTTTTGGCCGATACAATATATTACATATTCCATAATATCCTGAACAGATTATTTATTCAATTTACTTATATATAAATTTAATATTAATATTTATATACACATTATTTACAAGTATAACTACAAAGTTATTGGCTCCCCAGCCACAAAAATATAAAGTATAAGCAAAAAAACATTATGCAATAGTTAAGTTGTAAATATATCCTGTAAAAGTAACAAATTTACTAAAAATTCGAAGACAATAGGTGCACTTCAATTGTTTAATGCTTTTCCTACTGCTTGAAGACAATAATCAAACATTATATTCATAAAAAGAAAAATTATGTATGCGATACATGCTCAAGCAATTTCAATCGAAATACATTATTAGAATATGCAAAAAGCCGCAAGTTACTTGGTAGTTGATTCCAAGTTCGTGCAATCCGTACTATAAATGATTTTTCAAACATGGTATTACAAATTCTTGGTATTATTACCTGAGGCCTTCTACTCGAATGAGAAAAGTTGAAGGTATTACATAAAGGAGCTGGTATACCACTTTTTACTATTTTGTAAAATAAAAATAAATTTCCGTACTTTATAAATTTCTCAAAAGAACATCCCAAGAACTTCTTCACATGTTCGGAAATATGCTGCCTTCTGCGAATATTATAGGCAAACCGTACAATAATATTCACAGCTCTCTTCAATATTGATAGATTTTCAACATTAGTTCCTGATATCACTTCAAGACAATAAAAAATCTGAGCCATAAGTATAGCATAAGCCAATTTACGTTTTATTGTAAGCGGCAAGAAAGTAGCAGCAGAGTAAAGCCTACGTAAAAGACCATATATACTCCGGTGAATACTATTAATATGAAATTCAAATGTTAACTTACTATCAATAAATACTCCCAAACATCTGTGATGACTAACAAAGTCAATCCTTGCCGTTCCCAAAAATATATCCAGATCCGATTCTAGGTAATTGGCAGAACCAAAAAGAATAGCCTTGGTCTTAGACGGATTAATTTGTAACGAATTTCTTATAGTCCATGTCGAAATACGATTAAGACAATTATTGATTTCAGTTTGCAAAGAGTATGATGGACGATCTGAACAAAATAAGAGCATAATATCATCCGCAAACATAAATAAATTGCAAGTGCTAGAATTAATGCTTGCAGAAATATCGTTAATATAAAGTACAAAAAATAGTGGACCAAAGACCGATCCTTGTGGGATGCCAGATGTGAGTTCAAGGCAGTTGGAACGTGCACCAAACAACTCCACAAATTGAAATGTTAGATAAATACGACATTACAAGTCTACAAGCAGATCTGGAAAAATTAAAATTAAATTTCAATTTTTTAATCTTAGTTGCAAAGCAAATACTATTAAATGCTTTAGTAAGATCCAAAGAAATTAAAACATTTTGATATCCACGATAAATATTCTGTCTCTTTACATGAAATTATCTTTAAAAATTAAATGCCAGCGACCAATTTATCGATTCGAATAAAAAATTCTAACATATGATACAAATGTGAGTTTTATTCGATTTAAGAAAAAAAAACTACGATTAAAAGATCACCCTTTATATTTGACATTTAGTTTCAACTGGCCATAGTTGTGATCTAAGTTGTTAATATGATTAAAATCATATTTCTTCAATATTCAAAAGACATTTTTTCAAAATGCAAAAAGTCATTCTCTGAGTTTATTTTTCTGTGATTTATTGTAATTACTTTTTGTGGGAATTGTGGTATGAAATAACTTCAGCCCCCCTCCAAAACAATCGTCTAAATCCTATAAACCTTCATAGCTTTTAAGTTCTCATCAAATCCCAGCCATTCATAACTAATAATCACAATTCATTCATTCATGCATCTAATCTTATTTTATAACTTTTATTATTATTATTTCTTTAACTTTCATCGAATGTTGGCTAACGATAACTTTTACAAGTTCGATCAAAAAGAAAATGAACACTGAGAGAAAAGCCCAAATAAACATTTATTAACTAAGTGAAGATCAGTAAAGAAGTACGCGTACTCGTACTTCTTTATGCATTGGGAACGTTCTTCGCATGTGATATGGAAATAGTTTGAAAACGCATTGGGTGGCATTTTCGAATGAAATACGACAGCAAAATGTAGTTGGAAATACACAAATACACTTATAAGCACACTAACATACGCTCTCACCTGGCTGAGAGGGTAGAGATATCGATATACTCGTAAATGTGCCGATACACACAGGCACACACAAATACTAAATTAAGACATAAAGTGTAACAAATTGAAAATTTGAACGTCAGCGCCCCTTTTGAACCATAAAAGTCGTTTTGCTCCTCGTCTCACCTCAATTTAACTCATGTGTGTTTGTTTGTTCATGAATGCGTGCTTGCGTTTCTGTGTGTGTGTGTGTGTTTGTGAGTGAGTGAATGGACCTAGTAAAGAGAAAACCAGGTTGGCTGGGAAAGATTTTTATCGGCGATAAACTAAGCAATTCAGGTGATAATTATATAATTTGTGATGACCAGACAATGTAGTACTATCGGCAGTCGTGGCCGCAACCGTAAATGCATCATGCATCATAAACTACTACATTTTATGGAATTCTCCTCCTTTAAACCTTGAATGACAGACGCTCTCTTTTTTAAAAATTCCATAAATGGTTTACATTTACGAACTATTTGGAATGTGCACTTCAGAAATTATGTTTAATGCTGTCTTGTCGAAAATTAAGCCGCCTGATGGTACAATAAAATGATCGTAAATGTTTCGGAAACTATTACAGCTTATCATATCATTAAGCCATTAACTAGGGCTATAATAATCGAATTAAATGACTTAGAGCTAAAAGTTTTGCAGTTTATAAATTTAATTGAATGTTGTTTTATATTTTTGATAGCATAATAACAAGTACACAATACCGTTCTGAATCGGAAGTAATATCCTAGATATGAAAGTAGAGATTTTCAACAAATCATAAAAAAGTTAATAACAGATAGTGGAAGTATATGATGATGACTGAAGGATGTGGATTCTTCCGAAACCATCACTACAACTGACTACTGATAGAGACTGGAGGACAGGCGCCACAGGTTCGGTCGAACTGAAACTTATATATTCTTCATCATAGACTGCGATCTACATAAATCGGCCATTTCTTATACGATATATATCGACTTAATTCATCTTTTCAAAGAACTGCCCACTAAAATTCAGAGTAGTATAAAGTTATCCATTCTTCAAGTAATGTTTTCAAGTCAAAGTTAAATAAAATGCACATAAAGCTATGATTTCGATGAAACTTTTTTATTTCTTTATAATATATGGACCTTGCCATTATGTACGAATTACAATGTCGTTTAAATGACCGCCTCTGGATTGGTTGCAGCAGTGGATATTTTTGAGCTCGTTTTCGAAAAAATAAGGCCCCAATGACGCACCAAATAGTCAACAGTCCGGATGCAACGGCTTTTCCACAATCACTTTTGGGTTCTTCGAGCCCTAATCACCGAGTAAGAACTGAGCTTCATCGCTGAAGAAAGTTTTGTTCAATTAAAAGGCCACGTTTGAGTCATCACTTTTGTAGTGTTTTAACTACTTTTAGGCGTTCTTCGGTTGGTAAATGGTAACCTTTCACTAAATGTTGTCATTGTTTTTAGTTTGTAAAGTTGTTCTACTGTGTAGTCCTCGTTCGTTTAATTTTCTACATTTCACTCGTAGTAAGCAGCTTCGTATTCCTAAAATAGCCTCACTCATGAGTCGTTATTTTGTGGTAAGAGTAGCGCAAATTTACAATTTACTACCAAGGCATTTAAAATGTTTTAAATTATGTACTGATTCCTACAAAAGGCACATTCTGCAACACTTTCAGACTTTCCTGTACAATTTTGTTTTCAATTTAATTGTGAGCAGCCTTTATTACATACCGATTATCTTATATTTTCAAATTATATACTGATTAACGTCTAAATTAGTCTTTTTTCATATTTTTGTTTTGTCTTTAATTTTAATTTAATTTTTTTTTTAATTTTTTTAAAATTTTTTTTTTTAATTTTTCTAAATTTTATATTTAATATTTTTTAAATTTTTTTTTAACTTTTATATTTAATTTTTTTAAATTTTTTTTTTTTAATTTTTCAAAATTTTATATTTAATTTTTATTACGTGTTTTTTTAAATTTATATTATTGAGCAGATTAAATCTAATAGATGAATTGTTGCGTATTGTAATTTACTTATAATTGGCCGGAAGGCTTTAAATTGCAAGCCAAATAAATAAATAAAATAAATAAAAATAAAAATAAATACCACTTCAGATGACAGCTATCTAATAGCTGAGAGCATTGCCAGACTGGCGGATAACCGCTGTATGTAAAGGATGGCGCATAAGTAACGTTATCGGCGACTATATTGAATGCGTTCTTGTGCATCATTTGGTTTTAACTCGTGAACCATCTTACCATCTTATATCTTATCTTATATGGGAAAAAATGTATAATATGTAAAATTCTTCGCAAGGACCGCCTAGACATCTCTAACTGCTGAGAACGTCGCCTGGTGGAAGTTTCGGGGTTTTCCTCAATACTTGCTTGCACTCGAGCAATGGTCACTTCATTTCGAACTGCACGAGGTCTTCCAGCACAGACAGTCCCTTTGTTGTCCAAAACGCTGAACCAATCGGTAAATTGTTGGAGCGCTAGGAGCATTTCGAACATGAAAGAAATTTCGATATGATCTGAATAATCTAATGCTGACTTTCAAAGTAAAATTGAACAACTTTGGTTCTTTGTTCTGTGCTGAGCCTTTCCATGATAAATTTCCCATATATTATTTAGTTAATTCTGTAAAGAGACGAAAAAAAGACAAACTAAAAATGTATTCACTGTTCAAATCTTAGCGTTACTTATGAGCCACCCTATATAACCTTAAGCAATCAGAAAATTTAAGGTTTTGTAAAGGGTGTCCCAACAAGAACGCAAGATTCAAATTTTATATATTTCATTAATGCAGCGTCCAATTTCCTCTTTTAAGACTTGAGTCGTCGTCAGCTTATTCGCGTAAACCATCGACTTCAAAAAACCCCAAAGAAGAAAGTCTAATGGTGTTAAATCGCACGATATAGGCGGCCAGTTCTGGTCTCCAAAGCGCGAAATAACACGACCGGAAATGACTGATGCAGCAATTGAATTGTTTCTCTGGCTGTATGACATGTGGCACCGTCTTGTTGAAACCACATGCCCTCCACATTCATTTCTTCAATTCTAGGCACGAAAAAAGTGCTTATCATTTCACGATACCGAACACCATTTACTGTTTGCGCTTGACATGCCTCATTTTCATAAAAAAGGTCCAATGATTCCTCCAGCCCAAAATCCACACCACCCAGTGACACGTTGAGGATGCATTTGCTTCCCGTGAATCACTCGAGGATTTTCCTCACCCCAAATGCGTCAATTCTGCCTGCTGACGAAGCCATCAAGATGGAAGTGGGTCTCGTCACTGAAGATGATTTTATCGGCAAAATCAGCATTTTCATGTTGTCTCTTCAATACCCAATTAACGAACTCCCTTCGCTGTCCATGGTCAGCTGGCTTCAGTTCCTCAGTCAATTGAACTTTGTATGCATGAAGATGCGAATCTTGGAGCTGGAGCGACTTTATCACGTACAGCTGCGACATTTTCGGTCGATCGACCTGGTCGAAGGCACGTTGTTGTCTTTACATCACTAACAGACCCAGTTTTGGCAAATTTATCCATCAATCTATTTACAGTTCACTCTTTTGGAACATTATTGTGACCCAAAATTGATCGCAATGTGCGAATTGTAACCGCAAAACTTTCAAAATTTTGGTAAAACAATTTCACAATGAGAATGCGTTGTTCATTCGTGTAGCGCTCCATTTTTACTAACCTCGTACCTTCTACTAGCAAACAATAACAATTGTTTAAATGTCAAACAATGACACTTCGACTGGCGCCAAATTTAAATCTTGCGTTCTTGTTGGGACACCCTTTAAAAAGAAATCTATAGCATGACATTGAAGAGTAGTTAGTGTAGCTAAGATGATTCGATGATTAGGTAAAATGACCACTTAAATCATGAACACTTTTGTTAGATAACATGTTGCCATTTTCAAAGTAATTCAATCATGAATCAGTCATAGAAACCCTCTTCCCTATTTGCAAACAGCTGGGATAACCGATTTTCTCACCAGTGAAATCATTCGCCATACACAGGAACAGGTGGTAATCACTTGGTGTCAATTTGGAACTACAAGAATGTATAAACGTAATTATAATGATTTGCTTCAGGTCATCCCTGTTGGCAAAAAAACTGAGATAGTCGATTTTCTCAACAGAAGCAAATTTTCATCTGTAACATCATTCGCCATACACAGAAGATAATAATCAGTTGATGTCAATTCCGAACTGCAAAGTGGATGCATAAGAACCTCATAACCAAGCTCGGCAAGTCACTATCGAAATGAGTGGCCTGGCATTGTCCTGATGAAACACAATTCCTCTTCTATTAGCCAAAGCTAGTCGTTTCTTTCAGACGGTTCTATTGTTAAGGGCACTGGTCAGAATTAAAAGTATGACACCCTCATATCGAGCTTCATTTTGTATCCATCACCATACAAGGGGTTCCAAATAGTGCTTAGCTCTTGAGTAATCAAAACAATGGTTACATGACGGTCGAGTTTTATGGTTTCAATTATTTCCATTGATGATATTTTCGACAATAGGCATTCCAGAAAGTGGTGCTGCTTTGATATATAAATTACTGGAATGGAATGGACGAAATCAATATTGGCCTTTATTGACTGTTACAGTATCAGGACTATAAACGATATTCCATTGTCCTGCGTTTCCATCTCTTTGGAAAAAAATTGCAAAATATGGCATATTTTCTGTTATTTTTAATGGGCACTCAAGCAATAGTGAGTCAAGCAATCTCAAATCTATCTGAAAAGATTCTTCAATACGAGACGTTATCTTGGTAAAGCCATTTAGTGTAACCCGATCGCACCAATACAAAGCGAGATACTGGTTACTAAATTCATCTACTCCAAACTTAATTATACTTTATATCGGGTGGTTCGGATAGTTCGTTAGGTTTTTTAAAGACATTTTTTTTTTCTTTTATGTAATCTTCCCTTTTTTAATAACTTCTTCCCACCACTCTGGAAGCTTTTTAACTCCTCTTTCATAACACACGCGTGGTTTTTCTGAAAAAAAGGGTTCAATTCGATTTTGTCACTTCCTAGTCGTTATGGAAATTCAAATCCTGGTTACTCAGACTGCGAAATAGGTGATAGTCGGACGGGGCGAGGTGTGGACAGTACGGTGGGTGATGTAAAACTTCTCAACCAAGCTCTGACAGTTTCTGAGGGGCCTGCAAGGCAGTGTGAGGTCTCGGTGAAGGAGTGAGTTACCCTCGCAATGAAGTTGCTCACAAATCCGAGCTCTTTTATGACCCCGTGAACGGTTGAGACTGATTTTTGATTATTTCAGCTATTTTCCTAACCGTTGCACGGGGATTAACAATAATTACAATGCTCACCTCTTCAGAAACAATTTCTTTTGATCGTCCCGATCTAAGAGCGTCCGTTACGGAGAATTCGCCCGTAGAAGATCTTTTACACCTTTTCTGGCAAGTTCTTTCATTTGGTCCGTTTTCTTCATTAACAGACTGCATTCTTCACCCGACTTCAACAGCCGTTTTTTCTTTTCGGAAATAATACAGCATTACTATGCCTAAAATGTTCTTTTTCGCTAATTTTTTCCACGTTTTAAAATTCTTTTTTAAAACGCTATAACCACTCACCACCAGAAGGAGAACACAAGTGAACAATAGTAAACAGTTTAGAGAGGGACTTGGAGGAATTTTTGATAGTGTTTGAAGGAACTCTACGTCATGAGAAGCGACGTATGGTTAACTAACGAATTAACCGAATGTATTAACCTAATATATAAACCAATACAATTCTTTCTCAAATAAAACATTTTGTTCCAAAATTTCTTTAACATTTCGGTGCTTTTTCATTACAGGATCTGTCAAGGCTCACAAAAAACGCTTCAGTTTATTCAACGGCGGCCTCATCGTTTATAACAAAACTATTTGCCTGGATCTGGAGAATGCGCTAGGTGAGTAAACAATTCGAATTTCTATGTTACGTTGCATTTTCATTTCATCCATCAAATATCCGAAAAGTACCAAATAATTTTTGAAAATTTTTCAGTATATAAATTGAAATTTCCTCTATATTTTTATCAAATTAAATGAATATAAATTTCATTTCTAGCCTAAAAGAGAAATCATTCAAAACTATTTATTCAGAAGAGTTTACAATAGTTAAGGTCGGTTGTGAAAAAGTTAGTTCGCGCGATAGTCCGACCATTTACGAATTTTTCTTATGAAATCCGTGATTTCATAGTAATGAATGACATAATGAAATTTTTAGAATAAAATACTACTCAGTGGTGAAAATATATTAAATAAAAGCTTGATTATTTGGAAATTTGTCCGAAATAAGACAATTTTTGTAATTCTTTAAATGACCCACAAGTTTCTACTATGGACGAATTTTAAAATCTCATTTTTTTCGTTTTTGTTTCACTGAGATCAACTCTTCACTTTAGGGATGAAATAACGCCGTTCTCAATATATTCTTCTTCACATCTGTACAAATTACTCTCCACATCATCTAGTTCATTTATGATACATTTAAAACATCCGTTGTCATTTTTAGGAGTCGAATGATGTATCCTACATTTTGGCTGCTATCACTACCGTCAATCGCTCTTTATAAATCTTTCCAGCACAGCTCAGTCACATGTTGGCCATTATAAGTAGCAAAAAATAAGGGGTGTCCCAATAAGAACGCAAGATTTAAATTTTAAATAAAACAAAGATATTAAAAAAAAATCGTGGAACTTTATTATATCGTAAAGTAGACAGAATGAGTTTATGTATGAAACAACACATCGTGCAGATGGCTGTCGCGGCTTTGCTGGCACACCCGCGATCGTTTAATGAAATTTTCAATGACCGTTTTGCATAAATGCTGTGGTATTTCATTAATGTAGCGTCCAATTTCCTCTTTTAAGACTTGAGTCGTAGTCGGCTTATTCGAATTCAAAAAAGCCCAAAGAAAAAAGTCTAATGGTGTTAAATCGCACGATCTAGGCGGCCAATTCTGGTCCCCAAAACGCGAAATAACATGATCGGGAAATGACTGATGCAACAATTGAATTGTTTCTCTGGCAGTATGACGTGTGGCGCCGTATTGTTGAGACCACATGCCCTCCACATTCATTTATTCAATTCTAGGTGCGAAAAAACTGGTTATCATTGCGCTTGACATGCCACATTTTCATAAAAAAAGGTCCAATGATTCCTCCAGCCCGAAATCCACACCACACAGTGACATGTTGAGGATGCATTTGCTTCTCGTGAATCACTCGAGGATTTTCCTCACCCCAAATGCGACAATTCTGTCTATTGACGAAGCCATCAAGATGGAAATGGGCCTCGTCACTGAAGATGATTTTATCAGCAAAATCAACATTTTCATGTTGTCTCTCCAATACCCAATTAACGAATTCCCTTCGCTGTCCATGGTCAGCTTGCTTCAGTTCCTGAGTCAATTGAACTTTTTATGCATGAAGATGCAAATCTTTCGTCAAAATTTGCTGCATAGTGGATTTGAAGACACCAATTGGCTGAACTCGGTGTCGAATTGAGGTGGATGGAGTTTGAGCAACATCATCACGTATAGCTGCAACATTTTCGGTCGATCGACCTGGTCGAAGGCGCGTTGTTGTCTATACATCACTAACAAACACAGTTTTGGCAAATTTATCCATTAATCTCTTTACAGTTGACTCTTTTGGTGCATTATTGTGACCCTATATTGATCGCAATTTGCGAACTGTAGCCGCAAAACTTTCACCATTTCGGTAAAACAATTTCACAATGAGAATGCGTTGTTCATTCGTGTAGTGCTCCATTTTTACTAACCTCGTACCTTCTACTAGCGATCAATAACGATTGTTCAAATGTCAAACAATGACACTTCGAATGGCGTCAAATTTAAATCTTGCGTTCTTGTTGGGACACACTTTAAAACATTAAAACAGAATTCATCATATTAGCCGATATGTAATTAGTCAAGGTGTAATTAAGAGTTATTTTTTATTTATTATTAATCCAACAATAACTTAAATCTAAAATCTAGATAACTACGTACAATTTTTGAGTTTTATTCCAACAACTAAATCTTGTTATTACATAAAAGTGAATTAATTGAATGAAGTTATAGTGGTTTGGAAGATAAAAAGGTTAAAAACCTTCATTTACAAAACAAAAGTAAATAGCAAAGCCAAACATTAAGAGAAATTATTGTTCATAGAGTGATTATCTGTGAAGATGATCACTTATAGACACAAATTTTCAACTTGATAAGTTCTCCTTATAAAGTTTATTTATAAATCGTTACATTCTCTTATTACGGAGAAGGGAGAATAGAGAATCTTATTAAAATAATTATCCTTTAATCTTTTAAAATAATTCTTAAAAAGTTCGTATCCTGTTTTCTAATGTAGCACAGAAGTGCGGTACCTCCAATGTTTGTTGAAATTCATTTTTAACCATTTGGTTGGAAGAATTTGCATTTTCCATAAGTTGCTCCTTGCCGCGTTGTGCCATATAGGTCAACCGAAAGACGTTATAGGCGTTATAACAGACTTCTAAATAAGATTCTTATTTTTAAGGCTTAGACTTTATCGTCTGTTTAAAAATGGTCATAATGCCCTAAATGAAAGCAGTGCCTTCTCGGAAGATAGTTGAATATGTTTCTGGAAATTTTTTTGGAAGTTGAATATGTTTCTAAAACCACCCCAAGACATTTGACATTATTTTGAGTTTCTATGGTGTTGCCTTCAAAGTATATTGGTCTCGTTGCGATTCTTTTCGTCGATCTGTTGAAGGGGAAAGTTATGCTTTCGGTTTTGTGAACGTTTATTTTAATTTTCCATTTTTAAAGTATTTTTTGCACGTCATAAGACTATTTTCCATTTTCTTTAAGAGGGCGTTTGTTAACTTGCTTGATGAAATTAGCGCCGTATAGTCTGCATAATAAGCAATGTCAACTTCTTTAGGAGATTTGAAATCCGAAGTATAGATCGGCAACCTCATCTATCCTGTTATGAATTAGTTTTTCATATATTTTTCCCAAAATTGCTTAAATGACTTATTGGTCTGTACCTGACAGGATTGCTTGGGGGTTTGTTGGGTTTGCTAATAGCTATTACTTTAGCTTTTTTAAATGCCTTTGGAAAATAATTTAGACGTATACGACTGTTGAATATAATGGTCAACAATTTTAGTGCTTTTATGGGAAAGCAAGTTTTAGACGCCATTGAATTCTGGACATTTTGAAGATCTTCTTAATTTGCTCAGTATGATAGATATTTCGGTTATGATGATAAATACAGCTCGGTCTAATGATGCCTCCTCAGTTTTCAGATGTAGTCCAACTTTGTTTACGTTGCTATCATTTGGATGAGAGTAGTTTAGGGTAGGCTAGTGAGCGTTGGCGAACGAGTTTGCTAGTGCTTCCGCCTTTTCTTCGTCCGTAATCAGCTTATTGTGACTATTCAGTAAAGTGGGAAATTTCTTAATACTTTTGCATCTCAGTGAACGGCTTATCGTTTAAAATCGTTTGTCTCCAAGTTTGAGATGTTCTAGGAGGGTCGACCATTTCTTATTTCGGTCAGCATTTATTTTTTTTATTAATAAAATTGCTTAAAAACTTAAAAATTTTACAGTATGTAAAATCAGAATCTTGGGATTTCGTCGCTTTAACTTCGTTGTTACAGCCAATGTCGTTTATTTTGACTGAATTCACTATTCATACTTATTTCTTTTTTAAGATAATCGCTTAATATATGGTTATCCATTTAGTGGTTTTAAAACTGCCGGTCTGGCAAGGCTGTCAGATGCTAAATACCTGTCATCCAAAGTGTTATTTATTTAGTGAAAGGTTTGCCATTTACGAATATGTCTCGTTTAACTACCGAAGAACGCGTAAAAATGGTTAAAACTTACTACAAAAGTAGTGATTCAAATGTGGGCTTTCAATCGAACAAAATTTTCTTTAGCGATGAAGCTCATTTTTCACTCGGTTGTAACGTCAGTTAGCAAAAATGTCGCATGTGGGGCTCGGAGAACCCAGAATTGATTGTCGAAAAGTTATTGCATATGGAAAAAGTGACTGTTTGGTGCGCAATATGGTCTGCAGGTATCATTGGGCCGTATTTTTTTTTTAACGACGTTGAAGGAACATCAAAAGGATTCACTGCTGTAAACAATCCAGAGGCGGTCATTTAAATGACATTGTATTTCATACTGTAGCATATAAGTGTAATTTCTC
>JAHXMU010000696.1:159173-172284 GCA_019455685.1 Philornis downsi | reverse complement strand
CATATGTGTGTAGGGTGCACACACATTTTTTGCATCACTCTGCTTATGCGAATGTTTCTTTAGGGTCAGGAAGTGATTTTCCAATGATTAACTTTGCTGAATGAGCCAAACGAAGCAGATTAGACTCATTTGATAAGCATTTATTTAAGAATGAGATTTACTGCTGTCGAGTTTGGTAATACCATCCATCTTCATATGCACATGTATATAAAATTTTTTTTTGTTACGGTTGATCACAGGCAGCATCAGCATTTTATGTATCATTTCATTTAGATCTTAGTTTCATAATGTTGTTCAGGCTTCCCTTTATTTCCATCTCCTCTGGGTTATTTGTTCCCCTTGAAGCTGTCATCATAGACAAAATAGTTGTTATCTTTAAGGAACAATCTCCGGTATCTTTATTCTCCGTTTTATGGATTTCATCGCCGTTCGATCATCATGTGATCGCAAGTCACCGGCATTAAAGAAGATTGAGAATCTTCTCAAGATATCTTTTTGTTTCTTTGTTGGTTTTTTTTATGGTTTTGTTGTTGGAGATTCATTCATAAAGTGGCAAGCGGCGCTTGTAGTTCTTTTGGGTGACAACGTTTGGAATTGCATCGACCTTTTGTTGTTTCTACCAATTTAGATGGTAAACGAGAGCAGTTTATTTTTGTATAGCATTTGAAATGTTTCCTTCTCTTGCATAGAAGTGTAGTGTTTTTTGTGCTATCAAAAAGTTCTCAAGCAATTATTGATTATGTGAAATATTAGTTTTAATTTTGTATTAAAGTTTATAGTCTACGAGCGTATAATTGTGGGAACATCAAAATGTACGGACAAATGACAGAAAAGATTGTCAGGGGCATAGTGGCACAAGCGACGAAAGCTCGGCGGAACTGAAAATTATATACTGGAGCCTTGTATGAAATCTGAATACCTTTTCGAGTACATACTGTTGAAACAAGCCAAACCAAAATGAAAACTCCATTATTTTTGCTCACCACTGCGTATTTACGTACTTTTTCTGTCGGTGGATCAATAAACTTTCCGACGCTGAAAATGTCTTTCGAATGCGCCCTGTTCGCCAAAAAAAATTTCTGGAATTTCAAATACGAACTGTTCAAACAAGAAAATAACTTCATTTTTGGGAGGCTGATAACCGAAAATTTTCCAAAATTGTCAAAATAACGGGTTTATTCATTTTTTGGTTTCCAAAATAAAGTTAAATAAAACACGCATAAAGCTATGATTTCGATGAAACTTTTATTTTCGTTATAATGTTTAAACCTTGCCATTACGTACAAAATGCAATGTCACTTAAATGATCGCATCTGGATCGATTGCGACAGTGGATTCTTTCGAGGACCTTTTAACAAAAAATACGGCCCAATAACACTTCCAGACCACAGTGCACACCAAGCAGTCACTTTTTCCGGATGCAATGGCTTTTCCCATCACTTTCGGGTTCTTCGAGCCCCATATGCAACAATGTGACTTGTTGACGTAGCCACCGAGTGTGAAATGAGCTTCTTCACTGAAGAAAATTTTGTCTGATTGGAAGTCCACGTTTAAATCACAACTTTTGTAGTAAGTTTTAACTGTTTTTGTGCGTTCTTTGATTGTTAAATGATCCCTATTCGTAAATGGCAAAACTTTCACTAAATAAATAACACTTCAAATGACGGGTATTTAACAGCTGACAGCCTTGCCAGACTGGCAGTTTTGAGACCAATAAATGGATAAATGAAGGTGTGTACGTGCCTCAAAGGCGGGACATTTAATCGCCGATATAGCACAATTTTTGGCCACCAGCTTAATTTTTGATAAATCTCCAAAAAAGGCTACAATAAAAAGTGATAAATCTAAATGCTCTCCAGCCGTGAAAATATATTGGGTTATTCGGAAAGTTCGTTCGGCTAATTCGTTAGTTCACCATACTTCATTGCTCATGACGTAGAGGTCCTTCAAACACTATTATAACTTCCTCCCATCCCTTCTCTAAACTGTTTACTATCGTTTTAAACTGTTTGCAAAAGTGAAAAAATGAGCGAAAAAGAGCATATTATTCATATTATGCTGTACTATTTCCAAAAAGGAAAAACGGCTGCTGAAGCCAGCCGAAAAATAAAGTCTGTTTACGAAGAAAATGGACCAAATGAACTGGACTTGCCAAAAATGATTTAAAAGATTTTCTACGTGCGATTTCTCCGTAACGGACGCTTTCACATTGAAATTGTTTACGAGGAGGTGTAAGATTTAATTATCGTTAATCCCTGTGCAACAGTTAGGAAAATAAAAGAGCACGGATTTGTGAGCAACCTTATTGCGAGGGTGACTCACTCCTTCACCGAGGCTTCGCACTGCCTTGCGGACCCGCCAGAAACTGTCAGAGCTTGGGTGGGGAGTTTTACCTCACCCACCATACTAACCAGACCTCGACCCATCTGACTATGACCTATTTCGCAGTCTGAGAAACCACTTGTTAGGTTTGAATAACGACGAGGAAGTGAAAAATCGAATTGAATGCTAATTTTAGAAAAATCACGCGAGTTTTATGAGAGAGGAATTAAAAGGCTTCCAGAGAGGTGGGAAGTAGTTATTAAAAAAAGGGGGAGATTGTATAAGGTGGCGCATAAGTAACGTTAAGATTTGATCAGTGAATACATTTTTTGTTTAAGTCTTTTTTTCATCTCTTTACAGAATTAACTAAATAATACTTGGGAAATTTATGATAGAAAGGCTCAGCACAGAACAAAGAACCAAAGGTGTTCAATTTTAACTTAAAAAGTCAGCTTTCGACTGTTTAAATCACATCGAAATTTCTTTCATGTTCATGTTCGCTCCAACAATTTACCGATTGGTTCAGCGTTTTGGGCAACAATGGACTGTCTGTGATCTTTCGCTTGCTGGAAGACCTCGTGCAGTTCGAAATGAAGTGACCGTTGGTCGAATGCAATCAAGTATTGAGGAAAACCCCGGAATTTCCACCAGGCGACGTTCTCAGCAGTTAGAGATGTCTAGGCGGTCTTTGCAAAGAATTTTACATATTTTACATCTTTTCCCATATAATACGCAATTGATGCACGAGTTAAAACCAAATGATGCACAAGAACGCATTCAATATAGTCGCCGTTAACGTTAATTATGTGCCACTCTTTATAATAGATTAAAATAATTGTTTTCTTGTATTTACATTTAAAAATAAATTTCTTTTAAAAAACGAAGGAGCTTTCCGAACAACTCGGTATTAACTTTATTTATATTTGAACATTAGTTTTTATTTCGTTTAAAGTTTTTTCAGATTTTTTTCATAAAATATTGAAGTCTCTGTCAGAAACGATTGGACATTATTTTTGGCGATTTAACACTTTGTCTCCGAGTTATAATTACATTTGTGTTTTAGCAATTTTTTTTTTCAATATTTTAGTGAATTTGGAATATTTTTTGGCATTGTGATGTCCCTCTCCCGTGCGTATTAACTACCGCAACACATTCTTTTCAGTTAATGAATAAGTCGTAAAGGTGTGAAAAAAATTGCGAAAAGTATTCAATTGTTTGGGTGTGGCTTCTGTCTCCATACGGAAAAGCCTCTTCTAATTTAACCCATTGAACATAAATTGTCCGAATACAATACATTTTTATATCAATCGTACTTTACGTAATCGTACATACCCAAGAGATCATTCCTTAATGTGCAAAAAAAAAAATTACAATTAAAAATAAAATTTTATTTGCAAAAAAATGTTTTTGTTTTGTTTGGAAATTTTAATAGAAATAGCTTTGCATTTTTGAAAACTTAATAAATAGCGCTTTAAAGTGAATGCTTGATTGAAAAGTGTTGCAAACACTTTTGATGCGAGATTTAATTACCTTTAATTTCATAAAGATAACTCTAAAATCGACTCACTATTTTCGAAAATAATTGCAATTTGACGAACTCACTTCTCTTCAAAACTCTAAAAGTACAAACTTAGCTCTGCCTCAAAAACTGGTCTACTTTTTTAACATCTGATATTTGGATTCAGTGGAAATTTTTGCATAAGAAATGATAGTCAAATGCCATAGGTCAGCAGTCTTTTTTTTATAATTTTATAATGTAGTGAATCTTCGAAATTGTTGATCCGACTGAAAAAAACGTATGGGGTACTTTTAGAGGAGAATCTGGGCTTTGAGAAGAAAGTATAATTTGAATACTGTTTGTTGGCACAGACACATCTACAGTAAATAAATTCGACCAGCTTGAAAGTTTGAAATAGTAATCGTTTTTCATGTTTTTAAAAGTTATGGTGGCAAATATACGATGAGGCAATGAAAGAACATTACTAAGTTGTCAACTTTCGTTTCAAAGATACTTTACTTTAAAATGCTAATTTCAAGCATTCTTCGCCTTACCTACTCTATTATGGAAATTTTTTTTGTAATTTTTCGACTCTTGACCGACCAACGTTAGTTTTAATGACGTAAATTATGATAATTATAACTATAGAGTGATTTTTTAAGATTTAAGTTTTTCAGGTTGGCAGCACTGGTTGGTAATTGCGTCCAAACGTCATCTGCCAAAGTGAAAAGTGTACAGTATACTCTGCCATTTCATCATGGAAAGACTAATAAACGAGCAGCGATTGCAAATCATTGAAATTTATTATCAAAATTCGTGTTCTGTAACAAATGTGCATCGTTTGATACGGCCATTTTATAGTCGTCAAAATCGACCTGCTGCAATTCGTTCTGTTATCTCCAAATTTCGCACCAAATTTACTTTGTTGGACATAAAACCATTGAGTCGCATGCGTAGAGAAGAAGAGAGAAGAGAAGAAAATATTGCATCCGTAGCGACCAGTGTTAATGACGATCGTGAAATGTCAATTCGTCGCCGTTCTCAGCGATTGGGCATGTGTTACTCAACCATAAGAAGTTTTTTTTTGACCCAATTGACTGAGTTGAACTTGCGTGAGATGTGACTTCATCAGGACGGTGCAACATGCCACACTGTTGGTTGGCCTCGAAGATCTTGCGATTTAACGCCTCTTGATTATTTATTGTGGGGTTATGTCAAGTCGTTAGTCTATGTGGACAAGCCGAACACTATTGAAGGATAACATAACACGCGTTATTCGTGGAATACAGGCCGAAATGTTCGAAAAAGTGACGAAAAATAGGAACTTTCGAATGGGCATTTTGAGGCGGAGCCGCGGACGACATTGAAATGAAATTGTCTTTAAAAATTAAATGGCAAAGACCGATTTATCGATGTCAATAAAAAAATTTTAATATATTGCAAATTTAAGTATTTTATTCGATTTTTCAAAAAGCTACGATTTGAAATCACCCCACATATTTTAGCTAACATTAATGTGTAGTGCGACATTATGCAATTTTTCGAAAACCGTTGTTTTGGTAGCTTGTGAAATACATGGAATTTTGAAATAAGGATTGGGCATAAATATGCAATTAAAAAAGGACAATAGTAATAGTGAATCAACACAACTTCGTCCTAACTCCAGTCGTTTTTCCTAGTGACCACATACACATATGCCCCAGTCTTAATTTAATTTATTTATTTTTTTTTTATTTGGCTTGTAATTTAAAGCCTTCTGGTAGATTTAATCTGATCAATAATGTCAATTAAAAAAAAAACACGTAATAGAAATTAAATATAAAATTTATAAAAATATAGTGTGAAAAATATGGTATGAAAAAATACTAATTTAGAAGTTAATAGAAATTAATAATCCGGAAATATAACATAATTGGTATGTAGTAAAGACTGCTCAAAATCTAATTGAAAATAAAATTTGACAGAAAAGTCTGAAAGTGTTGCAGAATGTGCCTTTTGTAAGAATCAGGACATAATTTAAAACTTTTTAAATGTCTTGGTAGTAAATTGTAAATTCGCGCTACTCTTACTACAAAAGCACGGCCCATGAGTGTAGTAGGAATAAGAAGCTGCTTATTACGAGTAGAATGTGAAAAATTAAAAGAATTAAAGAGAAATTGGGGACTACATAGTCGAACAACTTTATAAAATAACAACAAAGACCCCAAATCGATGTAATTTTTAAAACTTGTATATGAACATGACGCCTCAGTGAATACAAATATCTCATTTAATAGAGTTAATCGTCATCTCATATTTTGTTTATTAGTGCCACTATATAGCTCTAAACAATATAAAATACTAAGCATGATATATATGTGTATAAGTTCTCCTTAAGAGGTCCTCGTGATCTAGAACTCGAAAATTTAGGGTATTCTCAGGATTTTTTTTTACAATAAATGAAAAACGATATTTAAATTTGTTAGGCTTTTTATTTCAATTCTTTTACATACAAAAATGAAAAAAACTTTTTTTTTTAATTTAATTATTTTAAAAAAGGCGCTGAAGTTGACACTCCCGAAGAATTGGACCTGATCGGTGTTGTCCCTTTTGGCTCTTCTGTTTATCTGAAACACAAAAACTAAAGAAATTATTAATCAGTATGACAGTAGCTATGTTCTGTACTAGAATAAAAAAATAATTAACAAAATGGCGCGGTTTTGAATCTGACACTCTATAAATCGGGCTTTTTTCAGTTTTTTAATCAAAAAATACAATATAATTGAAATGATAATATGATTCTAGTTCTATTAGTTCTAGATAGCCATTGATATTGTAAACAATATATTAAAATTTCAGACGGTTTGGTTGATTAGTTTGTTTTTTTTTTTTTTGACAACACTAGGCCGAAAAAAAGGAGTTTTGAGATAATTGAGTTTAAAATTTTCAAAGTGGATATTTTCAAAAACTTCAGAAATTTTTAATACTAACAGTTAATCAGCGATTCCAGCACCAAAATAATAATAACAATAATAATAATAGCAAATAATCGTATATACACAAAAAGTCACATTTCCGAAAAGGGCCAGAACAGCTGCCGCGCGACGAACAGTGAGACCATTAATGCCGCCGCGTGACGAATCTGACTCTACCTGCTACAACGGCTGTAGAATCAAAAATACTAGGAATATCCTTCCAAAAATTTGACAGTATATTCTTAAAAGCCTGTACTTTCGAAATATAAACAAAACGATTTTTTTTAAATTCTAGACCATTGGGACCCCTTAATCGATCTAGGCAACACTAGATCAGTATTATAGAAACTTCGAAGTAATTATTCACCGGATTACATTATCTACATGATAGTGAAAGCTTAGTTTGTTATCTAAAACTACTTCCAAACAATGTACACTGACTGTGGTCGACTTCAATACGTGTGCCACGATAAGATAAACTCAAGTTTAATTCATGATTAGAAAAAAGCATTATGAAATCCTCTTTTTTTTAAATTTGGGAAAATTCTCGTATGTGCTCTAGATTAACAAATATCGAAAAAATGCATGATTTTCAACTGGATAAAACTGAATTTGAATTGAAATAATTTTTCTGAATTTTTCTGAATTTTGAATTTTTCTCAAAATAGAGAAATTTTGTCAACCTCTGAGTTGGGATCCCTAAGATCCACTGGGTTTTCGTAAATTTGA
The DNA here is from genome assembly GCA_019455685.1 of Philornis downsi. Classification (NCBI taxonomy): domain Eukaryota; kingdom Metazoa; phylum Arthropoda; class Insecta; order Diptera; family Muscidae; genus Philornis; species Philornis downsi. The sequence goes on along the minus strand of JAHXMU010000696.1, from coordinate 164,781 downwards.
TTACCAGTCAATTCGAAAAATGCACGATTTTGTCACCTTCAATTGATAACTTTCTATATATCTTAAAATGGAGAGGATTCAGTTGAAACTGGTACTGTTTCAAGCTATATCAGCATTGAATCGAATTGATTCAAATTGTGAAAAACGGCGATACGGAAATAAGCATTATTTACAAATATAAAGAAGCATTAATAATGTAAATGCCAACAATTCTGTAGTAGAGCATTAAAGAAAAATATATAACATATATGTTTACCGCATACAAATAGATATATTCAGTGTACAGGGTGGTCCACCAATTGCACTACAATAAGAAACTCAAATAACTTTTTTTTAAACAACGGATTTCATTTTTTTTTTTTCATTATATAAAAAGTTCGATTTTATTTTATATATTATAACTAATTAGTTTTGAAGATGATAGACCGTAAATGACCTCCATGTTCATTCACGCATATTCAACACCTGATCAGAAGGATTAAAGTCGAAATCGCCTCAATTATTGTTGTAATGGACTGCTTCAATTCAGTCAAATTCCTTGGTTCCGTTTTGTACACCATCTTGCTTGACATAACCCCATAAAAAAGAGTCTGGTACATGCAAGTCAAGTGATCTTGAGGGCCAGCGGAAAGGGGAGTTTTCGGATATTAATTTGTTTGGGAATTTTCATTGGACCTGCGCCATAACCGGACTGCCTATGTGTGCAGTTGCTCCATCTTTCTGAAAACAAATTCTGTTGAAGCGGATATGTCTGCGGCGCAGTTTTGGGTAAAAAAATACTTCTTCAACATTTTTAAATAACAGTTGGCAACAACAGTTGCCGGTTGATAGTAGCACAATTCGTGCACCACCCTGTGTACCGGTAATAAATACATTTTCCAATGCCGTAATATTATGATATTGCTCATATGATATGCAGCTGACGCGCACCATTAAGAAAGAGAACTGTTTTTGAATCCGCTTTAAACGCGGCACAATTAAGTAGGCCCTGTAAACCATCTCTTCAAAGTGCCACGCGCGAAAGGAATCAAAATGTCAATGTGACTTAATGACAACATCACCAGCTGTATTCTTAAGGCCTTAATTAACCTTAAAGTACTATGAAATCTTATACAACAATTTTAATATATTATAAACACCAGCTCTTGCATGAATTACGACTCCAATTTAGTGGCACTTTTCTCCCCCGGAAGCACTTGAAACGGGCTTTGTTATCATCCTAAAATAGAGAGAGAGATGGAAAGAGGGGAAACAGCTGTTTCTCATACTACTCTTCCTAAACTGCAAAACAATTTGCGGCAGTTGAAACACATTTTTTATCTAATCACACCCAGAACTCACACAGCTCATATGCTCGCTTCTTATACCTCGTACTCGCAGTATCATCGTGGTATATGAATGACAAAGATATTGTAAATCAGAGGAATGAAACCAACCAAACTATCTGAAGAAGCTGGGAGACCCACAAAACCCACACACGCAGCACTGATAAGGCAACTGCGGCCGCAACACAACGGCAATAACAACAACGACAACACGAGGAGATGAAATAAAATCTACGAAGTAGGAAAAATGAATGTATGAGTTACGGTAGTCCCGGGGAAACCAAAGTGACGACAGTTCGTTCATACATTAAAAAACGACAACAGGAGCACTGAATGGCAACAGCAGAGTGCATTCCACATCCATCGATCCGCATGAACAAAATTGACAAGGATTGGTCAAGTACTCGCACACAAACACACACACGCACACTCACTGCATGGCCTATCTCACTCTCTCAGTGAATGTGGAATGATGAAGATGATTGTGGAATGAGCTGAAGATGTTGACAGCACTTACGACAAAAGGCAACACACGGTCACAGCATCTGAGGAAGCGGAGCAAGCGGCAATGCCAACATTACCAACTAAGCGGGGTGCTTGTAATCTGGGTGGCCATTAGATCGCTCAAAGAAATGTGTACGAACATTCATACATGAGTACTTTCTTACATCTGTACGTTTGTAAGTAAGAGACCAGTACTTGAGTCAGATGATCATCTGGATGATGCTGATGACGTTTAATGTGACGACGATGATGATGATGACGATGTTACAGTGAGCAAAGAGAGACAGACATTCAGGTTTTTCAAGCACAGTGATTTGGAGGGTTATCCACTCAGTTCACAATAACAAGAAATTGCATGTTTGCGATTAATAGATAATTTAAACAATTTATTTCTCATTTGGCGATTATCCACTTTATGACGAGTCAAATACACGAAAATAGAAATCAATGATATATCCCACTTACGGAAGAATAAACATAAAACAAACAAATTCCTCCACATTCCATTAATTGGACATGGAAGAGTTTCTCGTTTTCAGTGAGCTTTGATAACAGCTCTTCTTCTAAAAAATTTGTTGTAGGCACATAAATATAATATTTTTACTCATTACTGAGGGAAGAATGTTTTAATAAAATCTTTTTATTTTAAAGACAAAGGTCCAAACACAAATGAAAGGACAATATTTGTAGTCATTTTTCGGTTTATAAAGCTGTCCACTAGACTTTATGCATAATAAAGCGAAATTCACTGAAAAAGACTTAATTTTTTTATCCGTTCATCGCCCAAAAGAAATCAAAGCCGAAAATAGTTTTGATTTATTTTAACTTCTGGTTTTTTTTCGGTTTATAAAACTTTGATATTCTCCATCCACTAGATTTTATGAATACACTCAGCGAAATTCATTCAAAAAGACTTAATTTTTTTGTTTTAAATATCGATTTTTTTAAATTTACTAAATGGTATCTGTCGTTTATCGCCCAAAGGAAATCAAAGCCGAGAATAGTTTTGATTTATTTTAATTTCTGATTTTGTTTTTTTTTTCGGTTTATAAAACTTTGATAGTCTTCATCTACTAGATTTTTTCCATACGCTCAGCGAAATTCATTCAAAAAGTCTTCATTTTTTGGTTTAAATATTGATTTTTTTTTAAATTTACTCAATGGTATCTGCCGTTTATCGGTCAAAAGAAATCAAAACCGAAAATAGTTTTGATTTATTTCAATTTCTGATTTTGTCTTTTTTCGGTTTATACAACTTTGGCAATCTTCATCTACTAGATTTTATGCATACACTCAGCGAAATTCATTCAAAAAGACTTTTTTTTTGTTTTAAATATTGATTTTTTTAAATTTACTAAATAGTATCTGCCGTTTATTTCAATTTAGAGTTTGGTTTATTTCAATTTCTACTTTTGCCTTTTTTCGGTTTACAAAACTTTGATACTCTCAATCCACTAGATTTTATGCATACACTCAGCGAAATTCATTCAAAAAGACTTCATTTTTTTGTTTTAAATATCGATTTTTTTTAGTTTACTAAGTGGTATGTCGTTTATAGCTGTAAGGAAATCAAAAACGAAAATAGTTTTGATTTATTTCAATTTTTGCTTTTGTCTTTTTTCCACTTATAAAATTTTGATATTCTCATCCACTATATCTTATGCATACACTCAGCGAAATTCACTGAAAAAGACTTCATTTTTTTGTTTTAAATTTAGATTTTTTTTAAATTTACTAAACGGTATCTGTCGTTTATCGCCTAAAGGAAATCAAAACCGAAAATAGTTTTGAGTTATTTCAATTTCTGGTATTCCATGGTCTGCGATCCAAGTATGAGTTCGTTCAAAATAAATAGATCGGTAAAAAAACGCCTGTTTCTCAATGAAATATCGACCCTATAATTTGTCAATATCCACGTCTCCAATTAGAGTCAAAAATGTGTGAGAACTGAAATGGTTATTTTCCGGATCTATTAATTTCTATCATAGATTGCCTTTAATTAACAAACAAATCATAGGAACAAAGCGATTCCATAACGTATAACCCATTGACCAAAACAATCGAATTCTATTTAAGTATCTTATCGACGGAAAACGGGTTCCACAAGTGACAATTTGAAAAAATTCTCTCAGGGCCATATCAGGTGAATTCGTTAGTAGTTGATCGACTTGATTTGTTGAGCTTTTAACCAAAAGTTCATTCGCAATGATAGTCTTTGACATGGATCGTTGTTGTTGTTTTTCGCCAAATTTACACTCTCAAACATCGCATAACACTCACGTAATATGCTTTATTTACTATCTGAATTTTAGGCAACAATTCCGAGTTCACAATAATGCAGACTTTTCGATTTTAACTTATTTTTTGTCAATTTCAACTCAATTGGAGGGTGTTATTCCGAAGCTTGTTGACTGCTTTATGTGTCAAGCTTATAAATCTGTGTCTCACCATCAGTTCTAATGCATTTGTGAATGTGGTGCTGGAATTCCATGTTTTCAGCGAATTTTATGCGATCGAGTTTTTGAAGATAATTCAAATCTTTCGAAACTGGTCGAGCTGCAACGCATTTCATACCCAAACACCATGGCTGTTCGGCCATGGTTCTACATCGTCGCCTCGACTGAATATTCACGCTGCGAAGGTTATGCTCTGTATTTGGTGGAACCAGATATTACGAGCTGTTGAAACCAAGCGATCGGTATTGACTTCAATTAATGAGATTGAACCGAGTTCTTCGTGAGAAACCCTTACAGTAGCCGGAGAGGCACGAAAAAGTAATTCTTCCGCATTACAACGTTCAGCCTCACGTGGCCAAGCCTGTTGAAACCTACCCGGAAACGATGAAACGGAAAGTCTTACTCCATCCGCCATATTCTCCAGATATTGCTCCGTCCGATTATCACTTGTTCCGTTCAATAGTCTGGCCGACCAGCAGTTGCACACATCACTGACGACATCAAGAAATGACTAGATTCGTGAATAGCCTCAAAAGATGTATAGTTTTACCGTGACGGAATTCGAGCTTTGGCAGGAAGATGGGAAAAAGTACTATACTTTCAACATTTGTAAACATGTTTTCATAGTAAAGTTACATTTTTATAAAGAAAACAGCGAGAACTTAGTTGCGCTCCTAATACTATTTTACCTTTGGTAAATGGTACAAATATCACAAAAATTCGGAAAAAAAATCTTTTTAAAATTTAAATTGGGTCCCTGCAGAAAAAATTGTATTCCTACTGGATCAATTTGGTCTAGTTGTGACATTGAATCATATTTGTCGTATAGATTTATCACCACACAAGTGGTCGTGACAAAAACCCCATTTTTCATATATGGAATGTAGACTTTGCCCATATTTTATGCAGTCCTTTATAATGTTTGAGAGCCGTCACGGCCTTTTCTGGTATTTATACAATACCATCATATAAGCTTTTGGTATTTGAATAAATGGTTGAATTGTTTCAAATTTTATGCCCGTTATTCAAAAATTTGGTTCAGTTCCTGTATGGGAAGTTTTCTCGAACGATCTAATTTCAATCTCCTGTAGCCTACAGTGTGAAGAATATTGTACTTACCCACAATCAAATAAGTGGACGTGCTTAAAATGCCCTCTTATCATGCATCATATGTCGATTTATTCCGTTTTCCCTGTGAAAATGATTATTTTATGGTATTTTGCTATTACTTCACCCACAGTTAGAACGGTTTTTTTTATAAATTATTATACATAGCCCTGCCATATGTTCTGTTACACAATTTCCAGCGCTTATCGTTCAAAA
>JAHXMU010000696.1:136200-154173 GCA_019455685.1 Philornis downsi | reverse complement strand
TTCTGTGGAAAGGGCGTAAAAACTGGTGCAAAGGTTTACCAAAAAGATGTGTTAAGAGGGTGTTGTGAAGGGTTTGACCAATACACGTTTCAATGGACGTAGATGGATCTTCCAACAGGACTCTGCTCCTGCGCACAAAGCTAAAACCACGCAGGAGTGGCTCAGAGTCAATATTCCTGGCTCTATAGCAGCAGAAGATTGGCCATCAGGGAGTCCAGATCTCAATTCACTGGATTATGCTTTGTGATCAGAATTGGAGAACATGGCTTGCAAGACTCCCCACAGAAATTTGGGAAGCCTTAAAATAGCATTAACCAGAGCAGCGTCCTCGATCTCCATGGAAATCGTACGTGCGGCTATAGCCCAATGGCCACACCGTTTGAAAGCTTGTGTTAAAGCAAAAGGCGGCCATTTCGAGTGAATGTAATTTTTTTTAATAACCAATATTGTCTTCTAATAAATGAAATAATTTTGAATACAATATAAATATTGTTTTTTTTTTTTATCGCGCTTTATATTTGTAACAGAACATATGGCAGGACTAGGTATATTAGTTAGGATAGACATTTCCAGTTCTTTCAGATGTTACAAAAGTAGACCAGTTTTCGAGATATAGCTAAATTTGTATTTTTTTTAGTTTTGAAAAAAAGTGAGTTCGCCAAATTGCAATTATCTTTGGACGTACTTAGCCGATATCTGCGAGATTAAAAGTAATTAAATCTCCTATCAAGAGCTATTAAAAAAATGAGTTCTCTATATTGCAATTATGTTCGGACACACTGAGCCGATTTTAAAGTTATGTTTATGAAATTAAAGCTAATTAAATCTCCTATCAAAAGTATGTGCAACACTTTTCAATCAAGCTATCAGTTTAAGAGCTATTATTTCGCACTATTTTTATCAAAATTTGTTGCGAATTTCGTGTTGAAAACAAAATGTTTACTTCCGCTTTCTCTTTCGAACATTACAGTGTAATCTTCTGCGAAGAAAATAAGCTCTTGTTGATTAAAATTGATCTGAAAATGTAGATTTTATAAGAACTTCAGTAAAAATACAGAAAATCAGTCTTTTCCCTCAATTTTCTGATTTATTAACTGTATTAAAGTTCAAAGTTTAAATACATTATTAATGTATGTTCAACCCCTGGTGCGGCCATCTATCACTAAACTGAAGTTCGGAATTGTCGTTAAACACTATGTCCCTTTTACTCCCCTACGTTCATGGGATCCAACGGCAATTTGTTGTTTTGAAAGTAATAACACATTGAGTTTATTTACGGATAAATGAGTGCTGAACCTCTCTTTTTAACATCTGACTGCATATTCGAATTCAGGGGAAAAATTTCTATAAGAAATTTTCATAGAACAAAATTTTGTGATGCCAATACTACGGTATTTTTGATCTATTTCATACTTAGCCCAGTTTACTATACGCCTAACCACCCAACAACAACAATTCCAAGTGTTAAATCGCCGAAAATTCATGGCTTGACCGCGTAGCTCTCACATTGGCTCAAGCTTTAAAAGTTTCATTGGTGTGTGTTACAGATTGTTCTAAGGACAGTTATAATCGGTCTTATATACTCCTTCCTTGGCTTGCCATTACCAAAATCTAAAACAAAACTTCACTTGTTACTGTGAGTTCAAACGATCTAGTGCATTTGGTAAACTTCTGCACCAATTATTTAAATTCAAATGAAGATAAAAGATATTGTTAAATTCCATCCTTCTAATTCTTGGTGTTTTCTTTTTCTTTATATTTCTATCCTCGGTAAGTAATTTGTTGGAAATATTACAAATTTCTTTGTGGTATTTCTGACTCACACAATTATAAACCAAAAGCCATTTTTCGCTCCAAAGAACCTAAAAGTTTCCTGGTCCCCCACATTCTTAGTGTTATAGAAAATTTTTGGAAAAAATTGAATTTTTCCAAAAATGAGTTCAGTCCTTGTATGGACAAGTTTGTTTTCTACTCTGTCGATTTTGTCCAATATTGAATTTAATCTGCCTATAAATACAAGAGGCTTTTATGGCAAATTTCTAGCTCAAGCGCGTGCTTTCAACAATTCGCAGACGGACAGATATTGATTTTTGCGATGATTAGGAAAATATATATTATTGGATCAACTTTGTGTTGAAATTCAATCTATTCAAGGAAATTTTTTTATTTGTGCCTCTTATATTCCGCCAAATAGTTTGGATAGTTTGTATCAGGCTCACTCAAATAACATTTTGCATATTTCAGACAATTTAAATAGTAATGATAAAATGTGTATCTTAGGTGATTTTAATCTAAATAATATTGTTTGGAATGAAGTTCATAACATTGATAAATTTCTTCCATGTAATGTTAATAAGTCGTTTGAAATTGAATTTATTGATGTATTACTTAGTATTGGTCTGCAACAAATTAATAAAGTGTTTAATAAATTAAGGCGTTTGCTAGACTTAGTTTTTGTTAGCAATGACATGTTGTTTTCGGTAGTTAAATGCAATTTTCCTGTTTCTCCTGAGACGGTTCATCATTCTGCAATTTGTATTAATTTACAATTTTATAATTTTTCGAAGTCTCACATTACTATATTAGCTAATAATAATGACTATAATTCCTGTAACTTTGATTCTTTAAATGAACTACTTTCAGATATCAATTGGCCCGATATTTTAGATAGTAATATTGTCGCTATTTGTTATGATGAATTTTTAAAAATGACAAATTTTATAGTCGATCATAATATATCTCATATTAAGCCAAAGGTTTATATATTACCTTGGTACACCAAAGGATTGAAAAAATTAAAAAACTTAAGGAATAAATTTTATAGTAAATTTATGATTTCTAATTCCCCGATTGATGAAAAATGTTATATTCATTATATGCGTGAATTTAATTGTTTAAATAAATTTTTGTATAATCAGTATATACTATCGTTTAATGAGTCTTTAAAGGATAATCCAAGACGATTTTTTTCGTATATAAAGCATAATAATATTGTTTCAAATTCGGCAGAAGAATCAGTAAACTTATTTAAGAATTTCTTTGAATCAAGTTTTACAAAAGATAATACTGTAAATAATTTTAGTAACTTCGACAATATTGTGCCTTGTGTTGATATTGGGTCTATTGACGTTTCTGATAAGGACATTCTGTCTGCCATTCTTAAGCTCAAAAATTCTTTTAAATCTGATCTGCATGGAATCTCTTCTTTTCTTCTTAAAAAATGCTCAACAGCTTTTTTAGTTCCTTTAAAAATTTTGTTTCAAAAATCACTTGATTCTGGATATTTTATTCATAAATGGAAAACTGCAACAGTTTTTCCAGTTTTTAAGTCGGGAGATAGAACCTTAGTTACTAATTACAGGCCTATTTCTAAGTTGCCTAACATTGCTAAAGTTTTTGAGCATATTATGCATGAAAAATTATATTTTTTAATAAAGAGGCATATTAACCCTAATCAGCACGGGTTTTTTTCTGGTCGTTCCACAACTACTAACTTAGCTATTTTTAGTAATTTCTGTTTAAATGAATTTGAAAGTGGTGTTCAAGTAGACACGATATACACGGACTTTTCTAAAGCTTTTGACAGAGTTCGCCATGATATTCTCTTATTTAAGCTTCATAAATTCGGTTTCCACTCCAATGTCTTAAATTGGTTGAAATCGTATTTGGGTAATCGGGTATGTACTGTTTGTATTGATGGCTATTATTCTAGTGCTTATTTTCCTACCTCTGGTGTTCCACAAGGTAGTATTCTTGGGCCTTTATTGTTCAATATTTTTGTTAATGATATTGGTATGTGTTTTAAAAATTCGAAATATCTTATGTATGCAGATGATCTAAAGATTTTTAAATCAATTTACACGTTGAATGATGTTACGTTGTTGCAGGAAGATTTAGATAGGATTGCTATTTGGTCGAAAGCTAATGATTTACCATTCAATACTAATAAATGTTTTAAACTGACATTCCATCGCTGTAGAAATACAATTAATTCATTATATCATATTTATCATGAAATCTTGGAAGAAATTTTTGAATTTTCTGATTTGGGGGTAGTTTTTGACTTCAAATTTACATTCAAAAATCACCTAGATTACATTATACCAAAAGCTTATGCGATGTTTTATTTTATTCGTAGAAATATGTATAAATTCTCTGATCCTTATACAAAAAAAGTTTTGTTCTCTGCTTTTGTACGTTCCAAACTCGAGTATGCATCGGTTATTTGGAATCCTGTTGCATCAATTCATTCTATGCGGATTGAAAAAGTACAGAAAGTTTTTTTAAGGTATGCCTTGTCGTCACTTAACCTTACTTCTCCTTTACCGTCCTATGAAAGGCGCTGTGCATTCATTTCGTTGCAAACTTTGGAGGCCAGAAGGAACATAGCGTCTGTTATGTTTCTTCATGCCGTTGTTTCGGGATATATTGATTGTTCCGATCTACTTGCACTCATACGCTTTAATGCTCCATCTCGCTCTCTCCGTCATATGTATACTTTTAATATTGTTATGCATTCGTCTAATTATATTTGCAATGAGCCCATTAACAGGTCAATGATTTTGTTTAATAGATTCTGCAACAACATTGACCTTTGCCTGCCTCATAATGCCTTTAGGCAATTAGTATGTAATTTATTAAATTAGTTAAGTTATTTACTTTATTTTTGTTAATTAGTTATATAAGATATTTGCTGGTCTGTAAGGATATAATCCATAGACTAAAAAAAAAAAATAAACAAATGAAATATATAATTTGTAGGCATATCAAATGACTATTTCCGGATGATAAAATACGATACTTACTAACTAAAAAATTATACTTATCTCATCATGATGCACAATGAAACATGAAAGTTTTGGAATCGAAAATATGTTTATACTTCAACGTCCATGCCTTATTGATTAAAAAAAAGAAAGAAGAAAGTGGAAAGAAATCACAATTAAACACTTTATGCGAACCACTGTGCAACATCTGTTTGTATCATCACCTACCTTCATAATGCGGTTGGTCCATAAGAGTTGCTTATATAGCTTATGTGTAATGTGACTGAATGACTACAAACCAACACAAGAGACGAAGATCGCACCGACCTCAACTGTCATTGCTTCGTATGCAATATTGCATCAATATCTACATACTTTTGGAGCGAGCAGAGTTGGCCGCAGTTAGTCGTATGTAAGCTAAGACATTGCGTCTTCAACGTCGTGTGTTTTAAATTATTGTCACTCTGCATGATATCGTCCCAGCCACAGGAATATGTTGTCGATAATAAGAACCTGACAATCTTAATGATGCCTTCGGTCGCTGTTGCTGCCACTTGGACTCCTTCTAAGGCCAAATGTGTCGAAGGCATAACAGCGCTGCGGTAGGAGCTATAAAATCGTTGATAGCCACACCACACGACCGGCCAGAGTAGTTCATAATTTAGCAGTTTAAATGATGTTTAAAATTAAGTGATAATTAATTTTAATACTAAAGTTCACAAGTGAAATGAGTTTTTATGATAATGAACAAATGGAATATGTAAATTGAATTGAATGAATGTGAATTGTGAATTGGTAGTATGAAATGATGTTTTAAATTTATAATTAAAGAATGACGATATTTAATTACTAAGTGTTTGTAAATTTGCCTATTATAAACAAGCAGTAGTTATTTCGTTTAAGGTCTCAAACAAATCAAATTATTGTTCAAGTACCTCTGTTGTCCCTGCTTGTAACAATTTGTTTATAGGCCTAAGAAGATTTCATCTTAGAATAAAGGCTTTCTGCCAAATTTATTTAATAAATTATAAATACGGTCTTTTTTTAATTAATGTCCCAAACAAATCAAATTATTGTTTAAGTACCTCTGTTGATTGTCCCTGTTGTCCCAGCTTGTTGCAATTTTTTTATAGGTCTAAGAAGATTTTGTCTTAGAATAAAGGATCTCTCTTTCTTCATTTAAGGTCCCAGATAAATCAAATTATTGTTTAATTATTGTTTAAGTACCTCTGTTGATTTTGCCCCTGTTTGTTACAATTTGTTTATGGGCCTTAGAATAAAGGCTTTCTGTCAAATTTATTTAATAAATTATAAACTATTCGAAATTTTACTCTACAACGTTTGACAACGTTATTCGTGATTCATCATTTCTCCATCTTGCCTAATCTGACAAATTCTGGTTATTTTGTGATATTCTTGATAAATTTCCAAAATATCGAGTTGTTCGGAAAATTCGTTCGGTTTTTAAAAGAAATTTATTTACAAATTTATATACAAGAAAACGATTATTTTAATCTATTGTATAATTCCCCCTATTTCAATAACTTCCTCCCAACTCTCTGGCAGCTCTTAACCAACAAAAATCACTTTTTGTGTTCAAAAATGGATGTCAACATTTTGGCACTTTTCGGTTTCAGTGATGTACTCCACACCACCTCTTACAAAGTTGTCGAATTTTTATATCTACGACAAAATTATCAAATACTAGGGCGGTCCCAAAATCAGATCTGACGTGTAGATGGTGCCAGCAGTTTGAAAAAAAAAAATTATTTTGGTGAAAAGTGGCAACCTTATAAAACATATATTTTAAGTTTCAAGGCGACACGTTGTTTAGTAGTTTTGTTTGAACCATCAAAATTGAACGAAGCGATCTCAGTGAATGTGGAAAAATTGAAAAAATTGGTCAATATTTCCATTAGAAAGGCTTCAGTCCAACCAATATTAAAACCGAGCTAAATTATACTCTGGGGGAGTCTGCTTCTTCGTTTACGACTATAAAATTTTGGATACCGGAGTTTAAACGAAGCCGTACGAGCTACCAAGATGAACACCGTAGTGGTGGACCAATTGAGGTGTCCACGCCAGACATTGTTAAGAAAATCCATAAAATTTGAGATTGGATGATCGTCAGCTTAAAGTGCGTGAGCTAGCTGAAATGATAAGCAATTTAAAAAGTGCTATAGACCGAAGATTTGAAGTTAAGAGAGCTATACGCAAGATGGGTGCCGCACTTTCAATAAAGCAAGAACAGCGTCGTGAAAATGTTTCAGTAGAGTGTTTGGCGATGTTTCACCGCAATAAAGCTGAATTTTTGCAACCATTTATAACCGTGGATGAGACATGGGTCTACCACTTCACACCTGAGACAAACAAAGAGTCAAAGCAATGGACTGGAATGGGAGAATAGTGTCCATAGAAGGCAAAATTGGTTTAATCTGCAGACAAGATCAATGAAACTGCTTTTTGGATGCACATGGTACTATTTTTATTAATTATCTTCAGAAAGGAAAAACCATCAACGGCGAATATTAAGACAATTTATTGCAGCGTTTAGGTGAAGAAATTATGGGAAAAAGGGCGCATTTGGCGGAAAGTTTTGTTTCATCAAGACAATGCTGCACATCCACTATTGCAAGGGCCATAATTAATGAATTAAAGCTCGAATTGCTCCATCACGCACCTTATTCGCCAGATTAAGCTCCCACAGACTATTTTCTATTTTCAAACTTGAAAAAATGGTTCGCAGGAAAAAAATTTGCCTACATTGAAGAGGTCAAATCTGCGGTTGATGGCCAGTTTAAGGTGTTTGACAGTTCTTACTACAAACAGGATATAGAAGCTATTGAATATCGCTGGAAAAAGTATATCGAGCTGAAAGGAGATTCTGTTGGAAAATAAAGAAAAATGTTTCAAACTTTTTGTGTGTTTTTTTTGTTAAGTCGGCTAGTTTTGGGATCGCAATCGTACAATAACAATTTTTGTTGGCGCTAAGGTTCCGAAAAGAGCGTCAAATTAAAAAAAGTGAAATTTGGCTACGTTTTTTGATTATTAAAATCTATTACCCGCCTCAGCTTTAGCTGCAATGCAACTTAAACCTATTATGAGTATTTATTGGCAAGCCGTCACGTAAATCAGACGCCTATTCGGAACACACACAAATATTCAAATATTTAATTTATATATACATATGTTGTAATTGATGTAGATTTCGATAAATTTATTAATTTTGGTATTGTGTTGTTGTTTTAGTAGTTGCACATCCGAAAATGAGCTCATTTTGACGCCTTCTAGCAGCTTGCTAACTACCCCATATGTCTGCTGTCTGAATTTTCTCCTCCCTTCAAACAAATAAGATGCGCATATTTTTCCAATTCCCTTGAAAGGTTTGCCATTTGCGAATGTGGATCGTTTAATAGGCGAGAAATGCGTAAAAATAGTTAAAACTTACTCCAAAAGTGGTGATTCAAACGTGGGCTTACAATCGAATCAAATTTTCTTCAGCGATGAAGCTCGTTTCTCACTCGGTAATTAATTCAACAAGGGAAATTGTCGCATATGGGGCTCGGAGAACCCAGAAGTGATTGTGGAAAAGCCATTGCAACCTGAAAAAGTGACTGTTTGGTGCGCATTATGGCCTGGAGGTGTCATTGGACTGTATTGTTTCTAAAACGTCGTCCTGAAAGGACCCACTACTGCAACCAATCCAGAAGCGGTCATTTAAATTACATTGTACATATAATATTTCGTACGTAATGGCAAGGTCCAAGCATTATAATAAGATAAAAGTTTCATCGAAATCATACCTTTATGTGTGTTTTATTTAAGTTTACTTTTGAAGCCGAAAAATGGACAACCCGTTACATAACTGACAATACATAATGCGAAACTCTGCATTAACATCCCGGATGCTATAAATTCTATGCAGTATTTTTTCGATAACTGCTTTAGAACTGCTTTATTTCTCTAAACCGCCCGTTGCTTTGATTCTCTAAAACCGCCCGTTGTCAATTAACTCTATCACCTAATTTGTAGCGCCTCTAAAAACGTGGTGCCTAAAAAATTCACTTCCTTCCCAAATTTTGTGCGGAATGTATCGCAATAAAATTGCTTTATCAAGATCCTGAGATGTTCAATTTTAGCGCTGGCTCTAATAATATGCCAAAACGCTGTTCAGAACGAAATATCTCCTTGAGCGGTACCGCTTATACCTTGTATAGGTCAACAGTGACCGACCGCGTGGCGCGATAATTAACACACGCAACTATTGTTCACATGATCGCAGGTTCAAAGCCGTATACAGCCACCTATTATTTGAGCGGCGGTCTCCTCGCTGTGTCTGATGAACCATTCGAATAGTCGAGTAATCGCCAAGTATTATAAATGCTTCTCAAACTAAGAAGTTCGCAATAGTCGTTCAACTGAAATCGTCGTGAGTGAGTCTACAAATGGAATTCATGTAAGCTCACTGAATGTTAGAAGCTCTCCATGTCTCATTCATCAGCTGCAAGGTAATTTGTTAAGATTAACTTGTGATGTTTGGGTTGAGGAAAATGGAACAGAGCAAAGATCTTGGCTTTACTTCAATCACTGCATGAATCCAATTGATAGGGAGGGGACAACCTTTCGAACAGTACAGATTCCCGGGGAGAAAATTTAACTAGCAATGCAAATTTCGATTATCTCTCTGTTAGCAACTCATAGCCGTTTAATATCTCCGGAAATCCACTGAATAAGCAGCCTTGTCGTTGATTTCCTGTGCTATAACAACTACACACGTGCTATAGCTGCCTTAAACCCATACCGTATGGCTTTGTAATCTTAATAGGAGCTATGCCTGTTCCTGAGATCACACCATTGTCCTGAACTTCCTTGCTCTTAAAAACAACAGCCTGGACGGACAATCGATATGAAATTTCCCAAAAACTCATAATTTATTGGTGCGCTCCGATAAAGTCTATTCTCCTCTATTGTTTCTTTTGTTTTAACTGCTGGCATTAATTTTTTTCCCCCAATTCTCATTCTGATTCTCACACTATTCCATTAAGAATGATCCGGAGTACTGGAGAAAGAAGAAAAGGCACCGAAATATGTGTAGGAACAACAATAACAACAAATAAAACACAACACAATAATAATAATAATGAATTGAATGAAGAATAAGAAGTCAAACGTACAAAACATGACACGATGACAAGCGAAAAGAAGCGCCAGCAGGATCGAATACAACAACAGCAACAGCGCCAACAAAAGCACCAGCCACACCAATAACAGCGGCACCACCAACAACGACCACTGAAACTGGCCACGGACGGCCACGATAAATAATCACACACGGTCAAGCCAAAGTGAGGAGAACCAAATCGATTGATCTCAGTGTGCGTGTGAGATCGTGTGGAGTTAATGTGAGAATTAAAACCTTTTAATGTATGGAAATTAAACAACAACAATCAAAGTATTGGCCACAACAACAACAACATGATCATTGTCGTCAGCTGCAACAGACGCAGTCGCAACAATGGCAGCAACAGCATAAAAAGCCGCAACAATATCATAATGCTTGAAGGAACTAATGAATGACGAACAGTGGGGGAAAATGTGCATGTGTTGATTCATTCCCAACGCGCTGAATTTTCTAAGTTACACGAATTGTAAATATTTCAATACCTCAAGGAAATCATCAACTATTGCGATGGTGCTGATTTTGGAAAAAAGAACACGAAAAACTTTAATATTGAACAAATTCCTATTAATCTTTTGCTACTCAATCACTCCTAATATAATTTATATGCATTGAACAAAAAGTTGTTTGAGTTTCTTAGTGTAGCAATATTCGTCAGTCATTCCGTATGAGAAAAGGCCATTTTCATTTTAACAACAGAGAGTTCTTAAACTCGTTCTGTTTGCGGAATGCAGTTAATGTACTAGGGCGATCCCAAAACTAGCCGACCTAACAAAGAAGACACGAAAAAGAGAAACATTTTCTTTTTTTTAACATAACCTTCCTTTAGCTCGATAGACTTATTCCAGCGATATTCAATAGCTTCGATTCCCTATTTAAGAACTGTCAAATTCCTTAAAATTGTCATCAACCGCAGACTTCGCCTCTTAATTGTTGGCAAATATGTTAACACCGAGCCATTTTGTCAAGCTTGGAAATAGAAAATAGTCCGAGGGAGCTAAATCTGACGAATAAATTCCTTGATGAAGCAATTCGAACTTTAATTAATTAATTTCGGCCATCGCAATAGTGGATGTGTGAGCTGAAGCATGGTCTTGATGAAACAACACGTTCTTTTTCACCAAATGCCATAATTTCATCACCTAAACACTGCAATAAATTTGCATAACATTCGCCGTTGATGGTTTTTCTTTTCTGAATATAATCATTAAAAGTAACCCCATGCGCATCCCAAAAAACAGACGCTATGACCTTGCCCGCGGATGGAATCGTCTTCGATTTCTTCGGAAACCATTCTCCCATTCCAGTCCACTGCTTTGACTGTTACTTTGTCTCAGGTAAGTGTCTCATCCATGGTTATAAATCGACGCAAAAATTCGGTTTTATTGTGGTGAAACATCGCCAAACACTCTACCGAAACGTCTTCACGACGCTGCTTTTGCTCTATTGAAGGCAAGCGCGGCACCCATCTTGTACACAGCTTTTTCATTTTGAAGTCTTCGGTCAATATACGATGTATAGTACTTTTTGGAACGCCTATAATTTTAGCTATCTCGCGCACTTTCAGTCGGCGATCATTCAATATTATTTTGTGGATTTTCCTAACCGTGTCTGGCGTCTCGACACCTCAATTGGTCGACCATTATTGTGTTCGTCTTGGCAGCATGTATGGCCTCGTTCAAACTCTGTTACCCAATATTTTACAGTCGTAAAAGAAGGAGCAGAATCTTCTTCTTCTTAGGTGGCGAGTGGAATAGACATCCTTATATATTATACACCACCCGTAGAAAATAATTGCAAGCGCTTTGATCTTCTGCGCTCCTCCTCCAATTCATCACAGCGAGTTTCGATAGTATTTCAAAAGCCTGGTCCTTCCAACGGAGTTTCGGTCGCACTCTTCTGCGTCGTCCATCGAGTTGGTTGTCGAAAACCAATGCTTCCGTGCCGGAGCATTTAGGTCCATCCGCACAACATGACCCAGCCAACGCAATCGTTGTATATTAATGCGTTTCACCACGTCGAAGTCGGCACACGAGTATAGCTCATATATAGGTAGGTCATTGTTCATGTGACGCCGATACTCTTCGTTAATGATGAAACTACTGGCACCGTCTATAGATGGCAGGTCGGCTAGTTTTGGGACCGCCTCGTTGTATAACTACAACTCTTCTATAAAATTTCTACGTATAAAAATTTAAAATATTTAAACCCACACATTGTACTCCTAATTGTCGTATGTCCACCCACTGTGTGAAGAAGTTCATTCAAAATTATTGTGGCACTTTAAGTCCAGTGCTGTCTTTTTGTTGCTGCGATATCATTTTTGTTGCCGGAATATTTCGTGTGCTACAGAGTTCCAAAACAGAATGGAACGATATGAATTACACCAACCACAATAACAACAACAACAACAGGCTTAATGATGAAGACGATAGTGGCGATCATGACGGTGATGATGATGATAATGATGGTAATGATGATGGTGTTGATGATGGAAACAAATGAATGGACAAGCGTAGATTGAAAGCGCAGATTAGGCGCTCACTAATCGATTTAAGCCACAATATTTTCAGATTTTATCATTTTGATCATCGTTTTAAATTAAATCGACAGTTTCTGTTGAAGGGTTTTGTTGTGCCCCAAATATTCCACAACGAGAAACAGGCTAAAACATGGCTCAAGAATGCTGTTGCCGTGGTAAATGTTGATGGGACTCGGTCCATCATAAAACAATCTGGGAGTTGCCACAGAGGTCGCCATCAATTAGTGTTTATGTTTGTTCATTCTTAAGGCGAACGAATGGACGACCGCTCAGCGATTACAACAAATTGCTTCAAAATTATTTCCCAAAATGCATTTTGTCTTCGATCGTAGACCGAATATAGTCGCGGATGAAAAAAAAGATGAGGTTAATAAACGCACAGTAATGGCTACAAAAACAAACGGGAACTGCATAGCATACGAGTAACGCCCCTTTTAACGGCTCTTTGAGGCACCTTGAGTGCGCGGGTTACGGCAATGGCAACTGCAGCAGACAGTGATGGTATATTTTTTCTTTGATTCGAATGGTAAACTAAGTGGATTTTCAAAGGACTCTCAATAGGTGTACAGTCTGTCTAACCAATCAGTTGTTCTGCTGGTAATGTTTCAACGTATTTTTTTTAGGCTTTTAAAGACTTTCCGTCTTTAAGGGCTCATAATGTGATGACTTTTCACGGTGAACCTCCGTATAAAAAGGTCGTGAAATTTGAGGCTAAATTTTCCCTTTGGACAGTACTGTTTTCTTAGGTGGCAACGCCAACACTTTTTTTGTTGGTTTCCAACACTGATATCAGAATAACATACGTTTTTGCGTCGTAATATGTCCGATAATATGTTTGTAAGCTTGTGAAACGATATAGTAATAAAAAAGACAAAAATTTTAGAATTTTCCAATTGTATACTCTCGAACATATTATGAAGTAAAAGCATAAGTTGTTCCAATTTCGGAGACCAACAAGAAAAGCTTGCAACGCCTCTAAATTTTTTCACTAGCAAACAGTGTTTCGTGGAATTTTTTCCTCGTAAAAAGAACGTTGTAATTAGCTTAAGGCGCTATACCTGTAAACATATATGGAGAATTTTTTTTATTCACCTATAATAACGGTCATCTCGAATCGATTAACTATATTTTAACTGTCATTTTGCATAGTTTGTATATTCTTTGTTGTAAGTTTTATAGATATTAATCAGCAGATTCAGAAGAATCTGAATAATGTATAATAACAACATGTCTTTTTAAATTCACAAAATAGATAACTGTATAAATTTCACAAAATAGATAACTGTATAAATCGTGCAGTCGTAAACGAGTATTGTTTGTTAATTCGTAAAAATTTCTGTCATGCCTTCGTATCGCTTTGTCGAAGCCGGGGGTAAAACTTGAACAAGTGGACAGGGGAAAAGTTGGACGGGAGTCAGAGCTCTTCCGATGAGCTGAAAACATTTTCATACCATACAACATACATCGGGCTTATTAATTTTTCCAGTTTAAAAATAGTGTTCTTGGTATTAATGATTTATTACGACCACAACTAGGGCGGTCCCTTACCAGCATAAGGTTAAGTGGTCTCAAATACTTCAATCTGGCAAGACTGTTAAATACCTGTTATATAAAGTGTTAATTATTTAGTGAAAGGTTTTCGATTTACGAATATGGATATTTTACCAATAAAAGTAAAAATAGTTAAAACTAAGTGGTGACTAAGTGGCGATTCAAGTCTGGGCGATTTTCGTGCATTACGGGGTGATTATGGCATCATAATCGGCCTACTGTGCAAGGAATTAATAAGATTATAAAGAAATTTGAAGTGATTGGAAGTGTTACAATTATGGTCAGGCCTGTGCATCATCGTTATGCACGCACTGCCGAAAGTATCGCTTTTGTTAGTGAAATTGCGGAGGTTAATCCTAATTTCAATTCAAAGCGCTATGGCCGTATGATAACCGATTCTTTTTTTTTGGCCTGCAATTGAAGATAATGAAGTGAACGATATGTAGTTTCAACAAGACGGTGCCACGAGCCACACAACACGACAGATTTTGGCTGTATTGCATGAGAAGTTTCCAGAAAGCATAATTTCACCTTTTGGCAATGTCAATTGGCCACCAGGATCGTGTGGTTTGACGCAGTTAGACACTTTTTTGTGCCGCTACGTCAAAGAACGTGTTTACACGGATAATTTCCAAACGTTGGAGTATTTGAAAACCAACATTCGCAAGTTATCGCCGAGATACCGCCCGAAATGTGCGAAAAGTAGACGAAAACTAGCTCAAAAGGATCCACTTCTGCAGCCAATCCAGAAACGATCATTGAAATGATATTGTATTTCGAACACAAGGGCAAGATCCAAGCATTATGATAAAATAAAAGTTTTTGTGAAATTTTGTTATATCATCACATTTTAATTAACTTTACTTTTGAAACCGAAAAATTAATAAGCCGATATATGAAAATTTTGGTTGCCCTTTCCCCCATTTTTCGTTTTTAATATTGCAAATTCTTTGGCTGCAAACAGCAATGTTGTACAGGGTGTGCGTCGGGAAGGTATACCAATTTGTTTTGCCTCCAGTTTGGTAAACATTAGTTTTGACAATTCTTATTTAGCAGTCGTGAAGTAGAGACGTGGCAAATTTATTATGGAAATATATTCGATAAACCAACGTGTTTTAATTGTTAAAACATTTTATCAAAATCATTCATCGATTACTGTGACAATAAGAAAGTTAGGTGAAATTTTTGGGAGTAACAACGTGCCAACAAGACGGACTATTTATTGTGTGGTGAAAGATTTCGAAGAAAGAGGTACTGTAACTGACAGGGCCAAGCATGGACCACAACGTACTGCAAGATTGGCTGAAAACATTTCTGCTGCTCAAGAAAGTGATGAAAACAAACCATCAACCTCAATTCGACGCCGTGCTCACGAGCTTTCTTCTTCAAAGAACAATTTCGGCCACAATTTTGCACAAGGATATGCATTTGTTTCCATTTGAGATTCAGTTGACATACGAGATTCTTCCACAAGACCATTTATGCCGCCTTACGTATGCCGATAGGATGTTACAGCTCGCCCATGACAACTTGGATTTTTATGAACACATTTTCAATTGAATGGATATGGAAATATGGAAATAAACAGAATAGTCGGTTCTGGGCAATGGAAAACCCTCAAATTATTCATTAGTCAACTTTGCATCCATTAAAAGTGACAGTCTGGTGTGCAATTTGGTCAGGAGGAATCATTGGACCTTACTTCTTTGAAATTGAAAACGGCGTAACGGTAACTGTCAATGGGCAGCGATATCGTGATATGATTGAAAACTTTTTAACGCCACAACTGCATGCTTTGGGCTTGATTAACATGTGGTATCAAAGAGGCGGTGCCACATCACATACAGTCAGGATTACAATGGAATTATTGCGAGACCTCTTTCCACAACAAGTTATCAGAAAAGCACGGTTTCGATAGCAGAAAATCGAACACGTCTTATTTATGTCTCTCACAAACAAACTAAACATACTATATGGATAAAAACGTCAACATATCTTCGAGACGAGTGTGCCAACATAAAAAAAAAAAAATAATAATCGAAAGTCGAATGTACGTAGCCCGCGAAATTTGAATAATACACCGTATTTTTTTTAACACACCTCGTATAGAATTCTCCCGTTTTCGGTTTCAAAAGTAAAGTTTAATAGCAAACACATAAAGCTATGATTTCTATGAAACTTTTATTTCATTGTAATGCTTGGACCTTGCCATTGTGTACGAAATACAATATCATTTAATTGGCCGCCTCTGGATTGGTTGCAACACTGGATCCTTTTGAGATAGTTTTCAATCATTTCTTCACACATTTCGGACGGTACGTTTAAAGATTATCCGCATAAGCACGGTATTGGACGTAGCCCCATAAAGAAAGTCTAAAGGCGTCAAATCGCATGATCTTGGTGATCAATTGACGTCGCCAAAACGTGAAATTACTCTTTCTAGAAACTTCTCTTGCAATAAATCCAAACTCGGTTGTGGTGAATCCCATTGGAATCACCACTGTTATGGTAAGTTTTAAGTATTTTTACATGTTCTTCGACTGTTAAGTGAATCATAGTCGTAAATACCAAACCTTTCACTAAATAAATAATACTTCAGATGGCAGGCATTTAACAGCACACAGCCTTGCTAGACCGGCTGTTTTCAAACCACTAAATGCATAACCTTGCCTTTAAGGGGAAATCCCAGTTTAAAAAGGGGACGAATTTTGTTCGAATATTTTGAAGTCATTTCCTTAATATCTTTATTTGATTTGAGTAGAATATTCTTATTCTAACGCTTTTCTGTTAGAACTAAATTTTCATCAAGGATTGCAGTGTTTCTTACAAATTTAAAAAAATGCAGTGCTGATCAATTGTTCAATCACATCAAGATATCTAACAATTGTTTATGCATAAATTATGATGTTGACCACTAAAGTCATCCCTTGTCGCAGCGTAGTTTAATATTTTCGGACAACCTCATTTCCAAAGCTGTTACACTCATCACCATCACTTGCATTTGAGGCCACAGTTTGAATTCTGTCTCATCTCAACACGTTAAAGTCTCATCCCGTCTGGTCACAGCTAACCGACCGACCGTCTATTGATCGTTGGCAGTGGCCGAGGAAAGAGGAGGACTCACAAAGCTTATCAACATTTTTCGTATTCCACTTTTGAATAAAAATGAAATTAATTAAATTAAAAATAAAGAGCAGCTATAAAATTTGAAGTAATCTTATCGGTAATGGACAGCATTTGTTCGATAATGTCTGGGCCATATAAATGAGTGCAGCTTGTGTTTCCTTTTCCATCACGGTTGTGACTGCCGCTGCTGCCGATATTATTGTTGTTGTTATTCCGTGACAGACTTGGCCAAAACGTTCACGCAAGATGTGGGGGACAGACAAAAAAAGGGAACATTTCTGGGGTTTACATGGCAAAGCCTAACGTAATTCCGGTCGATATTTATGTACGTACACTCTTCTCCGAACAGTTTTTATGTCATATTGCTTGCGTTCGCTTTCCAGCTCCTGACATATTTTTCTTGTTCGTTGGATCACTCGCTCTCTCTCTCTCTCTCTCTACCTCGCTCTTTCTCCATCTAACCCTGTCTCTTGCTCCTGTCTGTATGACTCTAGTTTTATCACTTTAAGTATTGTCAGACATTTGCAGACCATAAAAACCTTTAAATTGTTGGCTTAGGCTTTTATCTTAGTTGACTTGGGAGTTTTGGAATTCACTTCCAACAACTTTATCAATTTTATTATTAGTTTCTGTTTTCCTTTTTAATTTTACTTTTGGTTTGGAGCAAAACTCTAACCTCGTCTTGATCAACGGCAGCGGCAGCTGCTGCTCACTCGCTCACTGCACTGGCATGTGTGCGGGTTAATATTCGTAATATCTTAATAGACTTTGTCTGCTTATCCACGGAATATTTTCCGTATAAAAAAAAA
>JAHXMU010000696.1:97286-136190 GCA_019455685.1 Philornis downsi | reverse complement strand
AAAAGACAACAAAAGCCACAAAAATTTAAAAAATTTGAAATATGTCGAGTGAGAGAGAGGAGGAGGAGGAGTGAAAAGGGTCACATGATTTCATATAATTATATAATTTTAATTATACACATTCTCGGGGCGAGTTACAAGTCATTTAATGCTTTTAGCAGTTTCCAAAATGTTAGAGGAGAAGGGATCGCCGTGGAATTCGAATGAGTCATAATACGTTACATTTTGTGAAGCAGAATCACCGTAATCTTGGATTATGTCATGGAAATATCAAAATAATGAAATTGATGATTTCTAATGATATTGTCAAAGAGATGTCTCTCATTGTATTGATCTCATCACAGACATTGATCTGACATATCAGCAATATTCCCCCGCTATTGATTACATGAGCCCAAGATTAACCGCTGCCCATGAAGGGCTACAGTTTATAGATGCTCACGACCCCAGAATGCCAGTGCTAAATGTTGCCCCGTTTTATTTTCTTAACTTATCAAGAGATCCTAATTTGAATGTTACATTTAAGAGCATTTAAGAACCAGCCGTAGATATGCAATATCCTTAAAGCCTTCTTGTTAAGGGCGCATAGTCTCTATTCGCCCATACCTTTCTATTAATCCTCATCTAATCCTGAGAGGAAAGCGGGAGGAGGCAGCACTTGTCATAGGCGATTACTTTAAACAATAGCAAATATTTAATACTTTTTGTATACAAAAACATTATGAAAAAAGGAAGATTACACAAATGTAGATCCTGTCAGCGATATGCAATTACCGGGCAATTGTTGCTGCCGCACCAACTGACAATGGCGCATGCGCAAGCGCACACACCTTTTACGGAACAAAGCAGCATGCAGTTATGCATGATATGCATCGTTAGCCTGCTGTAGTTCCTAATCGTGTCTATTTATTTAAATACGGCTTGAACTAATAAAACAAATGCAGTCCCTGAGATTTACATACCCAAATGAAGTGCAGTTTAGTATTCAAGTGCAATTTTGAGTTGAAGTAGAATTAAAGTAAACGTACTTAACGTATGTAAATCATGGTTTTACATTCAAAATGTGCTTACGTTTTTTCCGATCTGCTGTCTGATAATCACCGATGTTTGCTGTTGTTACAAAAATTAGATCATGCATCTGCATTTGTTTTCTATTGTCGAAAAAAATTTGAATGTTTTGTAGGCACAAATGTGACAGATGACGCAAATGTTATGGTTTCTGAAGAGGACAAACTCATAAATGCAGTCTCTTAGGAATATTTTCGAATATATTTCATTTCATTTATTTAAGTCTATGGAACAAAATTTCGTAACAATGGCAAAACAGTAATAATTTTATATTATATATACTATTTATAAAAAATTTAAGATAGAATTATTTAATCTTAGAAATCTGTTAAGATATAATCAAAACAAATATTGAGACGAGTCAAACTCTATGAGTTGATTGGAATTTTGATTCAAGGCATATTCATTAATTTCATTAAGAATATAAAATCCACGATGCAGAGTACTGTTTTTTGCCGAGGTATATCAAAAATATGTGTTCGTCGGAGAGATATGGGTGGAACGTAAAATGGAATCTGTGCCAAAATATTAGAACAGTCTATGTAACCTCCGACTATATTAAAAACAAATAGCGCTGTTTGGAAGTTACGACGATATTCTAATGTCTGTAACCCAATTAATAAGCATTTTGAATTGTAGGTTGGGAGAGGTTCTTCAAATCTAAATGAAGAAAGAGCAAACTTTAGAAACACACGCTGCACCCGTTCGATACGTACAATATGAATATTGGAATGAGGACACCAAATAATAGCAGCGTATTCCAACTTAGATTTAACAAATGACGTAAAAATGATTTCAAATGTATTGGGGCCAGAAAGTTCTAAACAAATCCTTTTAACGTCCACAAGAACTTTATACGCCTTATGAATAACATAAGTGACGTGCGGAAAAAATGTCAAAACGGAATCGAATCGAATAGAACACCTAGATCCAGTTTTGAACAAGCCGATTTCAGAGAAA
Source organism: Philornis downsi (assembly GCA_019455685.1). Lineage (NCBI taxonomy): Eukaryota > Metazoa > Arthropoda > Insecta > Diptera > Muscidae > Philornis > Philornis downsi. The sequence goes on along the minus strand of JAHXMU010000696.1, from coordinate 134,162 downwards.
AATTACAAATTTTGAACACTGCATGAATCGGATCTCCGTGTTCAATTAAATCTTACTTAAAAGGTACCAATTATTAAGACTGTCTATGTCTTTTTGAAGATCTAAGACATCATTAAATGTAGAAACTTTTAAAAATACTTTTAGATCATCCGCATAAAGCAAAAATTATGACTTATAAAAACAAGTTAATGTGTCATTAATAAAGAGTGTGAATAAGAACGGCTCAAGTATACTTCCTTGTGACACACTTGAAGTTTGAACATATGAAAAGGATTCAATCCCTCCGATAACAACTTTGCACTGCCTATTAGTTAAATATGATTTTATCCACTTTTAAAATGTTGAGTGGAATCCCATCGACTTTAATTTAATTTTATTTTTATTTAATTTTGTATATCTTATATTTTGTATTTAACTTTGTTGCATCTAAGAATATTTGAAAGGAATTGTGTTCAATTTGGAACAGAGATAGAAATTGGCTTGGCGTTCTGTAAAAAAGTTACAAAAACACCTAAACCGGGGTAATTTAAGTGCTAAACCACGGTATCTGATAAATTAGATGCTACAGGGTTAGTTTTGCAAAATATTACTGAGATTTGTAAAGCCTGTTAGCACAAGAACCAAAACGACAACTGCTATGGTTCAAAAGTTAACGCCTTTTTTCTCTCTTATACTACGCATAAGATTCCTTTGCATCTTTCTTTGCATCATTCGATTTTCTCTGTAATGAAAAATTTCTCGGTAATATAATTACTTTCAGAGAGTCTTACGAAATGAATTTAAGAAACCCTGAATTATATTGGTGGCCATTTCAAAATTTTGTTTTCTGAAGAACCATCGCGCCTAACATATTCTGTAATAACTGGATTGGCATGGAATCAGCATGTCATATTTAGATGGTATTGGTTTTGGATGAATGAAAACTCTATTCAATAATAATAATAACTATTTCCACTGAAATAGACAGAAATCTGTTAATAATTTGTATCGTATATGATCGCCTTAAAGCAATAATGAAAATTGGGTTTCAAATTTATTGATGACATACAAAATTGTACGTTCAGTAGGCCGTGTTTTGGTCTAAGCCCATGAAACACCTTCCCGTAGAACGCTGATTTTCTTCATACAACCGAGTAATTTGTAGCCCCTGTTTTTTTCTGTTTTTCCGTTATTAAATGTCAAATAATGCTTTACAGAAATATCTCTAAATGAATTAGACATTGCATTGCTTTTCTTTTATAAAGAGATAGTATAATTATTTATATTGGCAATTTTTGCTATATGTCTATAGATAGATATCAAAAAGTACTGACTGATTATCACCGAGGCCAAACGACTAAAGGTAGAATCACAAAAATTGGGGCAGACATACCCCTTATAGAAAAAGAAGAAGGGATTTTTCACTACTTCACTTTCACTTACTCTAAGAGGTAACAACAGAGTAAAAAGAGACAGATCTAGTGCTATCGCCCAGCTCAAATGGCTAAAGATAGGATCAGGAAAATAGGTGACCGTATAGCTCATTCAGAGCAAACACAAAGAAGAGCTGTTTCGTAATTCATGCTTTTAGGGGTGAAAATATAGCAGAAATGGAGAACAGCTACAAAGTAGTTTGAAAACCATTATTTTGATAAAAAGTGGCAACCTTATAAAACATATAAGGCGCCACGTTGTTCAGTATTTTTGCTTGAGCCATTAACGGTAAACGACACGCTCTCAGTGAATCTATAAACACGGAAAAAATTGGTCACCGTTATGTAATTCAATATTTCCATTTGAAAGGTCTCAGTCCAGCCAAAATTAAAGCCGAGCTAGATTTTACTCTGCGGGAGTCTGTTCTTTCGTTTATGACTGTAAAATATTAGGTAGGAGAGTTTAAACGAGGCCGTACGAGCTGCCAAGATGAACACCGTACTAGTCGACCAATTAAGGTATTTACGCCGGACATGGTTAAGGAAATCCACAAAATGGTATTGGATGATTGCCGGCTGAAGATGCATGGTATAGCTGAAATGATAGGCATTTCAGAAAGTCCTGTACATTGTATATTAACCGAAGATTTGAAGTTAAGAAAGCTGTGCGCAAAATGGGTGCCGCGCTTGCTTTTGATAGAGCAAACACAGCTCGTAAAGATGTTTCAGTAGAGAATTAAGAAAATTCACAAAATTTTACTGTATGATCGTCGGCTGCAGGTGCGTGAGCTAGCTAAAATAACAGGCATTTTAAAAAGTGCTATACATCGTACTCGTATATTGACCAAAGATTTGAAGATGAGAAAGCTGTGCTTAAGATAGATGCCGCATTTGCTGTCAATAGAGCAAAAATAATGTCGTTGAAATGTTTCAGTAGATTTATAACCGTGGATGAGACACTTCACACCTGATACAAAGGAACAGTGAAAGCAGTGGACTGAAATGGGAGAATCGTGTTCAAGGTAGGCAAGGACAGTTTTATTTGCAGGCAAGGATATTGCGTCTGTTTTTTGAGATGCGCATTAGATTATTTGCATAAATTATCTTCAGAACGAAAAAAACCAACAGCCAATATTATGCTACTAATTTATTGTCGCGTTTAGGTAATGAAATTATGGAAAAAGGCCGCATTTAGCGAAAAAAGTGTTGTTTCATCAAGACAACGCTCCAGTTTACACATATTACTTGGAAATGCATGTTACTTGGAATCGACTTGCAGCTAAAGTACGCACGATATTAAGCAGACCTAAAAACGTACATATACGAACGTAGAGAAAGCTAGCTATCGCGCATATACCCTAGAATGTCATTCCCTACTCTAATAAAATTTCCCAATTATGTGGCAAAATATTGGAGATTCGATAACAATCGTCGTAGTGTGTGCTGTGAAGGTCACAAACAATCTGGTGGGATGAAGAATATTTTATTATAGCCGAAGAAAATGATACCATATATATGGCAGTGCTGCAGCCTATTGTAAATCGAGACAGTGAGGCAACGCTTTAAGGAGAAGAGAAGCTGACCTTCTTTTTAAATGACGCTAACAGTTGTGGAAACTGCAGAATAGGAGGCATAAAGAATAGTATAGGAACAGATATGAAACCCAGAAATTCTATCAGAAAGTTAAAAGTAAAAATTATGGAACAGCGCTCCTCTCCTTTAATAAACACCAAGGGAATCTGGTCATAGTTATGCAGAGTATGCTTAGTTATGTGAAGAAAAGTACTGTAACTTGCCATTGAATGCGAGATATACTTAAAATAATTCCTTCCTTTACAACAATTAAAAATGCTCCTCTGACACCCCACAAAGTTTATAGAAATTTTGTCATCATAAAAATCTACAAGAAAAAATTATGGTGAATCTAAGCATGCTCGTCCGCCGGTCTAAACGCGTCCCAGTTGACAGCACAAAACTAAAATTTTGCAAAAAAAAAAAAAAAAAAACAAATTGTGGTAGTCGGTAGTCGAAATGCGGAATAATAAACACTGTATGAAGAAATGGTGTAAATAAAACGAATGATGTCAGCATGAAGAAAAGGAGGAGAGTATTGCTTGCTAACAGATGTTACTATGGGCTAAGCAAGCGATTCAATGAAAAAGCCCCCTATTGACAAACAAAAATCCGACTGTACCAGACGTTGGTTCTACCTGGGTTATGACGCAAGCAGATGAATCAGTACTGACAGTTTTCGAGAGGAAAATACTCCGGAAAATATGGTGTCGCATGAACAATGAGCTGTATGAGCTATATGCCGACATCGACGTGGTGAAACGCATTAATATACAGCGATTGCTTTGGCTGAGTTGTGCGGATGGTCCCAAATGCTGCGGCACAGAAAGTTTTCGACAACGAACTCGATGGACGGCGCAGAAAAGGGCGACCTAACCTCCGTTGGAAGGACCAGGCTTTTGAAATACTATCGAAACTTGATGGGACGAATTGGAGAAGAAGCGTAGAAGATCGAAGCGCCTGGAATTATTTTCTACGGGCCGCGTATAATAGATAAGATAGATAAGAGAATAGATAAGTATGTCTATCCCAGTCGCCATTTAAAAAAAGAAGTAGTACAAAAAAATTGCCATACAAAGACCGAATTCACTTTTAAAAATCACTTTTCTCGGTATTTTCTAAAAATTTAATACTGCTCTGTTTAATAATGTTAAAAAAATTAAGCGAATTTTCAAATTGTGCGTACATTCGTCTCGAAAATATATTGACGGTTTTATCCATACAGCATGTTTGGTCTGTTTGTGAGAGGCATAAATAAGATACGTGTTTTGCGTGTTCGGCGATTTTCTGCTATCAAAAAACAAACAAAAAAAAAATGGATTACAGAAATTGCATTAAATTTTGTGTAAAAAATGGAATTAAGTGCTCAAAAACACTTGAAATGTTGATAGTGGCATACGATGAGAGTACTCTGTTTACGGGTAGTACAAGCTTTTCACACAAAGTCGAGAAGATGTGCATGACGACGCTCGCTCTGGACGCCCCAGCACATCAACAAACGATTAAAATGTTGAGAAATTGAAGAGAATTGTTGTGGAGAATCGTCGAATCACAATTACAGAAGTTACTAAGGATGTCGGCATATCGGTTGGCTCATGCCATGCAATCTTTTTGAAGATTTTCGTTCCAAAATTGCTGAATTTTGACCAAAAACAACGTCGCATGAGCATCGCTCAGGAATTGTTGAATGACATCAACGATGATTCAGATTTGCTTAAAAGGATCATAACTGGTGACGAATCATGGGTATACGAGTATGGTTATGACATCGAAACCATAGCCCAATTATTCCAATGGAAGAGTCCAGGAGAGTCAAGACCAAAAAATGCACGCCAAGTTCGATCGAATGTCAAGATTTTGCTCACTGTTTTCTTCGATTACCATGGCATAGTGCATCAGGAGTTCATACCACAAGATTGTACGGTAAATAAGGGGTATTACCTTAAAGTTATTCGCCGTTTGCGTGAAGCAATATGAGAAAAACATCCGGAATTGCGGGGAAAAAAATTAATGGCTTTTGCATCATTATAACGCACCTGCTCACTCATCTTTGCTTGTGAGAGATTATTTGGCCAAAAACAACACAGTTATCATGTCTCAGCCACCGTATTCGCCAGATTTAGCTCCCTGCGGCTGTTTCCTGTTCCCAAGATTGAAGAGACACATGAAAGGACAGCGATTTGCGACGATTGAGGAGATAAAAACCGAATCGCTGAGAGAGCTCAAGGACATACCAAAAAGTGCATATCACAACTGCTTCGAGGGTTGGAAAAAACGCTGGCATAAGCGTATAATATCTGAGGGGGACTACTTTGAAGGAGATCAAGTAAAAATTGATGAATAAATAAGAATATTTTTTGAGAAAAACGAAAATTCAGCCTATTTTTTGAACACACCTCGTATTTTTTAATTTAATTAAAGGTGGTGTGAGATAGTAGTGCTTGGACATGAGCATTGACGTTAGCAATAAATTTTCTCTGGGGAGGGGAGCTAAATTGCTAAAGAATCCTAGGGGGACTAAGCACCTCTCTTGCTAAGTCTATGGATATGGGAAAGGAATATCTCACCTTATGTACTTTTCTAAGGAACGTTCTTAATTATAATCGTAGTTAACGAAAATTAAATAAACGCCCATTTCCACGACAAAATACTGGCAAAGTTAATACGTTATGTATTGAATAGGGAGTTCGGGACATGGCCACTTATCAAACCATCAGTTGATACATCGTCTCCTTTACCATAGATCGAAGGTTTTACAGATGGGCATAGTCGGTCCAGCAGTAAAGCTTGACCGTACAAGAACTGAACCAGCCTTTGGAAAAATGGACTTTATCTATATTTGTTCAAAAGTGTGCCAGTTATTCTTTAGTTAAACGCAATGTAAGCTGAGAGAGCTTAATAGATGCAAAAAAAGGTCATTCTTACTGATACATTTTTAAAGGACTGGATTCATTTTAGGCGTTTTTATTAAAGATATACATAAAAAGTTCAATTTCCACTAAAGAAACGGGAGAGAAAATGGCATTTTCGACAAACCAGTTTATTTGGCGATGGACCATTAAAGCTCACAGGCGTTACGCATGATGTTGGTACGGAAAAAAGGAATTTGCTTATACCAAAGTTAAATCTATATTTTGAAAAAGGCCCACTTTGGTAATATTTTTCCATAAGTTTTTTAAGCGATCACCCTGGATTTCAGTTTAGTAGGATAGTAACAAATTTTAAAAATATGTTTCAGCAAACATTTCATATGGAAAACCTACTAAGCAAATACATTGCGCTTACGAAAAGGATGCTTTCGTCTGGTTCACTTCTCTTGCAACGAAGCGGCACATCGTCCGCGATATTACTGAGTGCAAAGTAAAATCTTGTATCCTTTAATTCAAGTTTTTTCCAGTTAAATTTTTTTTTATAATTTTAAATGTGTCCAGCCAATGAAGTCCATATACATGACCGTAATGCTGTACCCAGTTGCTTCCCTCTTTTTATTGTTGAAAACTATTTATCATACTTAATTAGGTTTTGTTATTTGTAAGCATTTCGTTTCGAGTATTTTAAAACTATTCAAATGTTTCCTAACAAAAAAGAAAAGGCCAAATCCCATCACATGGTTTGTTTGTTGTGCTTCAGTTATTGTTTCGCATTCTTCATTAACATTCGGTGAAGCTGCAAATTGAGAATGGAATGGAAAATTAATCGTACTAACAACAAATATTTAAAATTGTAAAGCCAAAACAAATTTATTTTTTGGCTTAACATACCCATCGTCAGCATCAATATCAACCACATCCTCGAACGCGACCTCAGTCGCAGCCTCAGTCACAGCAACATCAACATCAACATCAACATTAACAACAACATCAACATCACCTTCATCATCGACGTCATAACAAACATTGGCAATCGCAGGAACATGTAAAATATGCAGCCAAACCTATTAAATGCATCCCAAATGCAAACAAAGCAAATGAGGGGCAGGGAGCGAAATACAATACTTTACTCTGGTGGACCGCTCCGAAGATTCTTTGTCCGTTTTTTTTTCCGCTGGTATGCTCAAGATGCAGCAGACATTTTTTTGTGTTTTTCTTTTTTGTTTTTGGTGTGTCAAAACCAATTTAAATATTATTCTTTGGCTGTGGGCCAAACAAACATGAATTCTCTAACATCATCATCTTGGTGGAATGTCCTTTGAACCTCATCCCTCGCGGGCAGGAGATGAAACGAGATCTGAAAAGAAACAGTTCCGTTAATTGGGAAAATGTCAAAGGATTTTTTGTTTATTATTGATTGTAAACAATCAAATGTAGTATTTAATATATCTGAACCTTTTATTTGGTGACCCTTTCTGCCAGTTTTAGCTTGTGTGACATCTGCGTTTCCCAATTCCAGTCGACATACTTGTCGAAAATTTTCAGAGATGTCTAAAACGATCGTGCTCACTTTCATTCAACCTGAAAATGTTATAAAATGCATCAGCGATTTGAAAAATTTCTTAAATAAACAATTGTGAAACAACAACTCAACACTCACTTCTTCATCTATGTATGGACAATTCCGGGCCGTAAAGTGTTGACCGTGATGTTTGCTCACTTTCATGGGAATTGCAACTCTTGGCCATTACAAATGCCGGCACCCAACGTGCAATGATTGGACAGCCGACAGCATGGTGTTGAAAACACGAGTGTCAGCCATGGTAATGGTCTTTCTGATGCTGCTGCTGTTGCTGATGAAGATCTTCATCATTGGAGGCTGTGCTGATGCTGCATCTATCGGTTGGTTCTACAATGCCGATTACATTGTGCACCTTTTTATGATTTGTTTGATTTCCTCATTTTCGGATTTGATTTCCTTTCAAATTTACCGATCTCGCATCGCTTTTTACTTTAGCACTTGTCGGCATTTGTTTGTACAGGTAAAGGGATACGTACTTGATGGACCCAATGCCATGGTAGATCAATCCTGTCTTTAAATGCAAATAAATAAATGAATGTGTCATAGAGGATCTTATAAAAATTTTAACGAATATAAAGGAATTAGAAATAAATGTTATATTTTGTATTTTGTGTATTTTAGAGAGTTAATATTAAAAGTATTCCAGAAATTCAGTGAAATCTCGATACAATGCGGGTCACATTTGTGCTTTATGTATCAGGTTCAGAGGACAATATCTTGAAATACTATAAAGTTATTATATCTTTTATGTACCCTAGATTTGAAAATAATAGCATATAAAATGTCAATGGAGGCAACAAATTTACGCAAATGTGTATTAAAATCTTTATGGATATTTACAAGTTAATTGTATTTGCTTACATCCTTAGATTTGGACTAAAATATTGTTTTGTTATTTAGAAAATAATTCCCAGCCCTCCTTCTCAAATTCCACATACTAAGATTTGATAGTGTTTCAGATGTCTACTTCTTGTCTACTCCGGAATTTTGGTCTCCCGGAGTGTTTTGATCCATTCCCTCTGTACTTCGCTTGAACGCGTCGCTGTCGACGTACTCATGATTCATGGGTTCATATATTTTAGACCCGAAGGTCCAAAGAAGTGATGTAGTCGTTCATGTCATAACTCAGATATCTGCGTTATACAGCAAGATTGGTAGGTTTTTTGTCCGGTACAGTTCAAATGTTGTTTATTGACGAATCCCTGTCTAAACTATTCTTTGTCAATAAATCACTTTCTAAGTTCGTATTGGAAAATAACACCTTAGGCTGAGTAGAGGTAGAAGAATTCATTCTTCATTTAAAATGTGTAGTTGCAACATTCACACATCGTACCATTCTATTCGTCGAAAATAAAATAAATAAATGAAATAAAAATAGCTTGGTTTTCTCCTCGTTTACCGATAGATTCATGTTGCTAATGCTTCTCAATGCTCGAGGGGACTGCAGTAATATTTCACAGTTCAATTTATAACGATCACTCTCAGCACCAGAAATACTGCACGAACCACTTTTCTCATAGAGCACTGGTTTTCGAAATACAGTTAGATAATTCTAGAATCTAGATGGTGTGCCGGGCTAAGTCCTTCCATAATGAAGTTATGAACTCAAACTCCATGACAGCTTGATCTGGTAAACAATTCCTACTCCTAAAAGTACCAATTAATGAATCAATCCTTGCATATGTAACAAATTTGAAATCAGCAACCATTTTGCTTAAGGCTACCAAATACAAAAAAACACACAAATTTTGGTATTTCTACGACCAATTTTAGGTACAAAATGTAATTTTTGTTATTTGTAATATTTTGCAAATTTGTAACGAATATTAAAGCCAACAAATCTTTCACAGAAGATTATGCGAATTTCAGTACCATAAGCCAGGTGCAATCAAAATTCCGAATTTGTTTTCAATTTGGTTTGTCATTCGATCGCAAATGAGATTCCACTGTACTCCTTCTAAGAATTATAATACATAAAATTAAGAAATGAAAAATAAACTATAATAATATCGAATACTGTGAAGTGAAATTCCAAACAGTTTATGTTTTATTGAAGTAAGATCGAAAGATTGCCTGATTCTAAGATGGAAACTTCTCAGGCATTTACAAATAATTTTGATTAGCAAGCAGAAGTACAAACACAGGGTGTCCGTCGGGAAAGTATACTGCTTTGTTTTGACGCCCTATTGGTAAGCATTAGTCTTGACGGTTTGTATTTGGCAGTCGTGAAGTAGAGATGTGGCAAATTTATTATAGAAAAATATTCGATAAAACAACGAGTTTTGATCGTTAAAACATTTTATCAAAATCAATCATCGATTACTGTGACGATGAGAAAGTTACGTGAAGTTTTTGGGAGAAACAACGTGCCAACAAGTCGCACTATTTATTGTGTAGTGAATGATTTCGTAGAAAGAAGGTCTGTAGCGGATAGGTCCAAGCATGGACCTCAACGCTGCTCAAGAAAGCGTTCGAAACAATCAATCAACCTCAATTCGACGCCGTGCTTAGTAGCTTGGTCTTCAAAGAAAAACTTTGGCCACAATTTTGCACCAGGATTTGCATTTGTTTCCATTTAAGATTCAGTTGACACATGAGGTTCTTCCACAAGACCATTTATGCCGCCATACATATGCCAATAGGATGTTACAGCTCGCCCATGATAACCCCGAGGCATATTTTCATTTAAATGGATATGTGTATAAACAGAATAGTCGATTCTGGGCAATGGAAAACCAACAAACAAGCAATAGTAGTATATATAGTATAGCAAATAAAGTAGTATACCTTCCCGACAGACACCCTGTACCTGTAGTAACAACTTACTTTGATTAATGTCTTAATTTCAATGATGCCTTGTCTTATCCACGAACGAAAACAAAGTTCCCAAATTTATGCTTTCGACAGGCGATTATGTGGATCATAAACTGTCCTAAGTTCATGAGACACAGTCCTTGTAAAAAGCAAATTTTCGAAACAAAAATGAATATTTCATAGACGCTTTGATGGTATAGGCAAAGAAATTATGTTTATAAACAAGAGAAAACCATTCTCTCATGTTGTAGAAAATTTTCTCTTTCAGTATACCTATAATTCCGGCGAGTACATAGAAAATTTGAACACCCAACATTGCCAGAGTAGACTTTTACACAATTTAAAAACTTTTTTTTGTGTAATTACAAGAGCGGTTCCAAAACTAGCCGACGTAAAAAAGAAAACATAAACAAGTTGAGACAAATTTTGTTTATTTTCAACATAATCTCCTTTTATCTCGATACACTTTTTTCAGCGATTCAATATAGGTAGCTTCTATACCCTGTAGTACTGTCAAACTGCTTAAAACAGTCATCAACCGCAGACTCCACTTCTTCATTGTTGGCAAATCTTTTACCACCGAGCCATATTTTTCAGTTTGGAAATAGACAACAGTCTGAGGCAGCCAAATCTGGCGAAACAGGTGTGTGATGAAGCAATTCGAACTTTAAATCATTAATTTTGGCCATCGGAATATTATATGGTGTTGATGAAACAACACTTTCTTTTTCGCTAAATGCAGCCTTCTTCCATAATTTCTTCTCCTAAATGTTGCAATAAATTAGCATAATATTCGCCGTTGATGATTTTTCCTTTCTGAAGATAATCAATAAAAATTATTCCGTGCGCATTCCAAAAACCAAACCCCTTGACCTTGCCTGCAGATGGAACCGTCTTTGCCTTTTTTGGACACGATTCTCCCATTCCAGTGCACTGCTTTGACTGTTCCGTTGCCTCAGATGTGAAATGGTGGACCCATTCTCATCCATGCTTATAAATCGACGCAAAAAATTCAGTTCTATTGCGGTGAAACATAGCCAAACACTCTACTGAAAAATCTTCACAACCCTGTTTTTGTTCTATTGAAAGCAAACGCTTTTGAAAGAAGGTATCAGTCCAACCAATATTAAAGCCGAGCTAGATTCTACTCCGGCGGAGCTTGCGCCTTCTTTTACAACTGCAAAATATTGGGTCCCCGAGTTTAAACGAGGCCGTACGAGCTGTCAAGGCGAACACCATAGTGGTTGACCAATTAAGGTGGTTGACGCCAGACATGTCGGCTGATCGTCGGCTGAAGGTGCATGAGCTAGCTGAATGTATAGCACTTTTTGAAATGCCTATCATTTCAGCTACCTCACGCACTTTCAGCCGACGATTATTCAATATCATTTTGTGGATTTTCTTAACCGTATCTGGCGTGGACACCTTAATTGGTCAATCGCAACGGTGTTCTCCTTGGCAGCTCATACGGCCTTGTTTAAACTCTGCTACCCAATATTTTAAAGTCGTAAACGAAGGAACAGATTTCCCCCGGTGTAGAACCTAGCTCGGCTTTAATATTGGTTAGACTGACACCTTTCAAATGGAAATATTGAATTACATAACGGTGCCCAATTTTTTCCATGTTTACAAATTCACTGAGATCATTTCGTGTACTTTTGATGGCTCAAGCAAAAATACTAACAACATAACGGCTTGGAACTTAAAACATATGTTTTATAAGGTTGCCACTTTTTATCAGAGTAATTTTTTCAAACTACTGGCAGCTTCTATACACCATAAAGTGGTCTAGTTTTGGGACCGTCCTCGTATAAAATTCAACATTTTTGTGTTTATTTTGTTACATTCTTCCAATATTATAGGCATTGCATAAAAATTATTTGCGTTTTAATGTTAGAAATCACTTATAAGTATTGCCACATATTGGTTTTTTATGGCAACGCTGCCATCCAATTCCTTCTTATTGGTTTCTTTCTACCCGCTGGCTTTATAACAACATGCAGTGGAAGATTCGTTCCCTTTTTTACTATTATAAGCTCTTCGGTTTAAGTCTTTTTGTGATAAAAATTCATCAAATACTGAACATAAATACTACGACAGTTCAATCATTGATGGAATATACATATATGTGGAAGGTTCCCCTAAATCAGTCGCAAAACTACCCTTGTCAATGGATTTTGTGTTTTGCAAGCTGCTGACATTTGCCCAAATTTTAGTCCTTAATAACCCTATATTTGGCTCCTAAATTTTGGAGGACTTTAGTTGATGGTTCAATCATTGATGGAATATCTATGGGGAAAGTTCCTCTAAATGAGTCGCAAATCTACCATTGTCAATGGGTTTTGTGTTTTGCAAGCTGCTGATATTTGCCAAAATTTTAGTCCTTAATAATCCTATGTTTGGCTCCTAAATTTTGGAGGACTTTAGATGATGGCCTCATAGGCGTTTAATAATAATTCCTGTAGCGATTTCTTGCAAACGAAATATTTTCCAACTGTCGCCGCAACACTCGTCCATAGGCTTTCTTCCCATCTACGGCCTCAGTCCTATAAATACACAGTGTAAACAAGATCGCTAACAAAGTTTGATTATCTTTATTTATTCGTTGTGGTGTTCCTAAAACGAGAACAAATATTAACAAAACTAAATGTTGTAAAACGGGTAAAATATTAATTGAACACACCTTCTTTTGGAGTAGGCAAGATCAATCTTTAATACCATTTCCGAACGTCTATCCGTGCGCATGTCTATCTAACCGCTCCAAAAGAAGGCTGATTGGATAGATCCCGGAATGGATTGACTATTGTTCGATGACCAACAGCGATAGCACAATGAAGACAGAATCATCAAGCGTCATATGCTGTGCTTACAAATCAATTAAGTGAATTGTAGTCACAATCGCTTGGAACGAATGGAAGCAACCTGAAATAAGGAGCGAATGCGAAATTGATCGCTTCAAGTCTTTTGACTTCTTTGGTTGGGGCTTTTTAATGGTTTGTTGACATTTTTTTTTTTCTCGTCTTTTTATTCTCAACAAAATTCTTGGAATCTGTAAAAGGGAAAAAGGCGGTTTACATTTGTTCCTACATATCGTTATTGGTATACTTAATAAGTACATATATTATGATTTGTCGTTGTTGTACACTGTGTAAGTACTATCACAAAATATTGTTGAGCCTATGACTGACTGACTGCCAGAGGAAATCGGGAGTGTGATTGACTGGCTGGCTTTATTAGCGTGGGACAATGCCTCGAATGGGTAAACATTGTCAACAGTTCAAAAGGAACAACATAAAGTATTTTACATTTATGATGATTATGATATGATGGCTGAGATTTTATGAGCCACATTTCTGTTCTCTGTTTTTCTATTTTTTGTACGTTTTGTAAACTTACAATGGTTATTGACGTTAAAACAATTGTACCAAAGTGACGGTAACAATGACTGCAACGATAATGGTTGACTCTTAGATTCACTGGCAGGCGGTAATGAATGATAAGATTGCCAGAGTGAAGCAATCAACAAACACACGAACGGGCAGGCGGTCGAGTAGAGCGGAAAACGATGACGAAAATTTGTAATGAAAATGTTAAAAGGTTGTTCTGTTTTAACAAATTCCAGGAAATATCAATAAAATTTAAGTAAATATTAAAATAAAATTTATAACAAAACAACTCGCATACCCCAACGAACAAATTGACTCATTTTGGCCGCCGTTTCAGTAAAAACGAAAAAAAAACAAAACAAAAATCATAGCCCTATGGCAAAAGAATTCTTGCGCTTGCCTCAATTCACAGCCATATCGTCGACGGCTTCACAATAATTTTTAACACCTTTTATTGCCCCCGCCCAGCCAAACAAACCCGACTCACTCATCCATATACCGGCGACGTCGTCATCACCGTAAGAGCAGCAAGGTGGAGGAGGAAGAGGAGCAGTGTTTGCTCACATACAATTTGTTGCATCCGTCTACACAACATTGTGATATAAAAATTTACTGTCACCTCTACAATCAAAAAAGACCATCATCGTGCTCACCCATTCACTGACCGACTGATTGCTCCCGTGTCAGAGTGTGTGCCGAACTGCAGGCAAATCACTTTTGAATATTGGTATCGGGTTTTAATGCCTTCACTAATTAAGTCAAATAAACGTTAAAATTAATAACAAATTAGTAACACACAATAAGCCAATCGAGCTGGTGAGTGGCAGTGCATGGAATGCAGATTCAACGTTGTGTGGTCAACATATATTGCACAGTGAAGGAAAATGTAAAATTATAGTAATAAAATAAATGTTTTTTTTTGTTATGTTGCTACAATTTTGTCCAAGGTAAGCTTAAAGTGCTACTTGTAATTCATCAGGTATTGAAAGTTCAATATTTGAATATTTTCATCAATTTTGAAAATATCTGGGATTAAATACAATTTGAAGTGCAGTATAATTTCAACAATAACCTGTTCAGACCTGTTTAGCAATACAAGTTTCCTCAATTCTGTCATACGAGCAATGAAATTTATTATTTTGATAATGTGCAGAGATTATGCGAAAAGTGTTGATAATTTATAATTACTTCTTCTTCTTAGGTGGCGATTGGAATAGATATATCTTATCTATTATGTGCCGCCTGTAGAAAATAATTCCAAACGCTTCCATCTTCTACGCTTCTCCTCCAATTAGTCACATCAACTTTCGATAGTATCTCAAAAGCCTGGTCTTTCCAAAGGAGTTTTGGTCGCCCTCTTCCGCCCGGCCATCGAGTTCGTTGTCGAAAACTTTCCATGTCAGAGCATTTGGGTCCAACCGCACAACATGACCCAGCCAACGCAAACGCTGTATATTAAGGCGTTAGACCACGTCGATGTCGGTATATACCTCATATATTACACAAAGAACAAATAAAGGGCGATTCATTTCAAAGCTTCACTTCCAGTAATGATTTTACAACAGATTAAACCATCAGACTGATAGATTCTTGTAGTACAAGGGCAGTCCCAAAGCTAGCCAGCCTAACAAAGAAAACACAAAAAAGTTTGGAAAAATTTTCCTTTTTTTAATGATATTCAATTGCTTCTATATCCTGTTTATAGTAAGAACTGTCAAGCTTGTTGGAATACTTGGAATACGACGATAGACTCTACCTCTTCACTGTTTGTAAATCTTTTACAACCGAGCCATCTTTTTTTAAGTTTGGATATAGAAAATAGTACGAGGATGCTAAATCTGGCGAATAAGGTACATGATGAAGCGAATCGAACTAGAATTCATCAGCTTTGACCATCGCCAGATGTGTGAAATGGATCATTGCCTTGATGAAACAACACTTTCTTTTTCGCCAAATACAGTGTTTTCCCCATAATTTCCATCACCTAAAAGCTGCCATAAATTAACATAATATTTGCCGTTGGTGGTTTTTCCTTTCTAAAGATAATCAAACAAAATAATCTTACTCGCATCCCAAATAAACAAACGCCATAACCTTGCCTGCGGATGGAATCGTCTTCAACTTCTTTGGACACGATCCTCCCATTCCAGTCCACTGTTTTTACTGTTCCCTTGTCTGGCTGTGCGAAGTGGTGGGTTCATGTCTTATCCATAGTTGTAAATCAACGCAAAAATTCGGCTTTATTGCAGTGAAATATCGCCAAACACTCTACTGAAACTTCTTCATGACGCTATTTTTGCTCTATTGAAAGCAAGCGCGGCACAGCCTTCTCATCTTCAAATTTTCACCAAATATACGATGTATAGCACTTTTTGAAATGTCTATCGTTTCACCTAGCTCACGTATCTTCAGCCGATGATCATCTAATACCATTTTGTAGATTTTCTTGACAGTGTCTGGCTCTCATTTTCTATTGGTTCTCTATTGATCGAACACTACGATGTTCGTCTTGGCAGCTCAGACAACCTTGTTTAAACTCTGCTGCGACTCTTTGATAGTCGTAAATGAAGGAGCAGATTCGCCTATAGTAGAATCTAGCTCGGCTTTAATATTAGTTGGACTAAGACCTTTCACATGGAAATATTGAATTACATAACGGTGACCAATTTTTTTCCATGTTTCAAAATTCACTGACATCGTTAACTTTTAATCGGTCAAATAAAAATACTTAATACATATGTTTTATAAAGTTGCTACTTTTCACCAAAAAAATTGTTTTTTCAAACTACTGGCACCATCTATACGTCAAGTCGTCTAGTTTTGGGAACGCCCTCATATTTTTGTTGAGTGTTGCTTGACATTTTATTGTGGAAAAACTTAGCTCAGCACATTCTATTTCATTTGCTTATAACAATTTATGGTCTACATGATTTATAAACCTATCGCCCACTTCGATATAACATCAAAAAGTTGAGACCCACTCTTTACTATTGGATAATATGCAACCAGATAGACCACATCTAGTACGTTGTGAAGAAAATATAAGAGTGATAGTTGAGAGAGTACGCGTAGACCGTCAGGAATCGATTCGGCACCGTATTCTAAAGTTCGGAATATCGTATGCAACAACTTGGTGTATTTCCTGTAAGGAACTGGACTTCAAGACATATAAAGTTAAACTTGCACAAGAAATGAAAACAGCTAACCTTTGAACCATTAACGTTTCTATTTTTGGGCTGATGATCTACAGTTTTCGCAACAAAATTTTACAACAAAATTTTACGATGGGAACTTTGAATTGGCCATCAAAATCTTTTGGTTTTTCACTTCTTGATTTCCTCTTTTGGATAACTCCGCTCTCTGCATTAGTAACTGGGCTATTATTGAAGGATTGGAACCCAAGATTGCTCTCATCATTAAAAAAAGTACCGCTCGCAATGCTCGAATGCCTCATCACAAATGGCAATTTCTGAATGAACCATATCAGAGACAGTAAACCAGCATCTGATGAATGATATTTCATTTGAAAATTAAATCTAAAGAATGGATCTTTTATAAAGTAAAAAATCTTGCTCGACAGAATAGAATTTTTTAAATTGTTTTACATTTTTAAAAAAAAGATAACCTATTAACGAATTACAGTTGATTGGAAAAATACAAGAAAGTCATGCTAGCATGCAGATATCGAATATCGCATTTATTGAAATGACTTGCATTTCAGCCCTCGCTCACTCTACTTTTGAAAACTGCTAATAAACCATCTGTCGAAATTTAGTCACAATGGGTGGATGATGTATGATCCAATAGGTAACACAAACATATATGTAACACAATATATAGGCTTATACAGGTTGGCGCACGAATCGTGCTACAAACACAATGTCAATGTCAGTGCCGTTATTTAAAGAATCTGAAGGAGTTTTTTTTTACCCAAAACTGTGCCGAAGACGTATCCGTTTCTACTGCATTTGGTTCCAGCAAGTTGAAGCAACTTCACTCATAGCCAGATCGGTTATGGCGAACCTCCAATGAAAATTCTCAAACAATTTAATATCTAGAAACTTCACTTTCTGCTGGGCCTGACTGCATAAGACTTTATTTCCATGGGGTTATGGTTGTTAGGATTCAGTAAAAAACTGTATTTTTCTTAAGACAGTTAGATCGACACATCACCACGTAAGTGAACGTATCAGAAACATCGTACAGGGTGGCAAACGAATCGTGCTACAAACACAAAACGGAGACCAATGGGCAACGTTATTTAAAGATTTTGAAGGAGTTTTTTTTACCCAGAACTGCTCCGAAGACGTGTCCGTTTCAACAGCATTTGGTTGCAGCCAGCTGGTGCAACTGCACTCATAGTCAGACCGGTTATGGCGAAGATTCAATGAAAATTTCCAAATAATTTAATATCCAGAAACTCTGCTTTCCGCTGGCCCCCTATATCACCAGACCTGACTGCACCAAACTTTTGTTTATGGTGTTATGCCAAACGAGAGGTGTACAAAACAAAACCAACGAATTTGGCTGAATTGAAACAGTCCATTAAAACAATAATTGAGGCAGGCGATCCCTACTTCAATCCTTCAGACCGCAATGAATTATCTTCTGATCAGGTGAATGAATGGTCATGGTCAGGTGAATGAAAGGTCATGAATGAGTAATGGAGGTCATTCACGGTCTATAATCTTCAAACCCAATTAGTTATATAAAATAAAATTGAGTTTTCAACACAATAAAAAAGAAAATAAATGAAATACATTGACTAATTATTAGTTGAATTTCTTATTGTAGTGCAATTAGCGTGTAACCCTATATATAATAAAGGTTACATCTTATATAGCAAAAAACCAACTTTTTTTGTAATATACAGGAATGATTTCCACATTTAAGGGGTCGCACATTTTCTATTTTTAGAATTCCTGAAAACGATTCCGATTCTAAATTTTAGTTTGCGATACATTTACTATATTTGATGATGACATGACAACCCACTGCGACAGCTGCTTAAAGAAGGACAGATGACTGAGGTGGAGGACGAACTGACGCTTGTACGAACGATAGTTTTATGTGCTAATTTACGGCACAGCTGACCACTATTTAAATGCATCTGTTTTTTTTAAACATTAGAGACTGAGTTGAGAATTCTAAAATTGTGAAGTTGAAGTCAACAACGGAGATTCTTAATATTATCACAATTCCAAAGTACGAGAACTAAGCTATAGTTCATGAAATATCGCTTAAAGATGTTCGTGAAAGGCTCATATGGATTGTCAAGTGTTAGAAAGTTTGAATTGTTGTATTGTCTTTATAAAAGTTCTTCTTCATACATCCTCAATGGATTAAAAATGTTGGTGCAAAACTGTTTAAAATCTAATATTTTTAAAGAAAAGTGGGTTCTTTAGTTGTTAAACCAACGGCCGTATCAATTTGTAAACTCAAAGACCAATTACCAGTCACAAATTGTGTTATTCTTTCTTTGCTGGTGACGTTATTGAATTAAATATAAGTTTCTAAATTTTAATTGTTTTTTGCCATCTAACGTTACATTTCACCCACTGTGCACACCACCGCCCAAATAAAATATCTGTCTGCACCGATTTGTTGGGAAATGCCAAAGAAATCAACTTATACAGAGAGAAAAAGACAAATCATAATTATCATTATGTCAATAGAAATACTTTTAGCACTTTTTCAATGCAGACAAATGATGTCCATGCCCACTCATCCAAAGTGCCTGACAGACGAGCTCATACGGAACTCCATTTGTGCCAAGAACCAGGAACGCAACCAATGCGCAATGCCAACAGTAACAACAGCAACCGACCAAACAAAGCAATATTGGTAACAAATTTCACTTAATTAAACAGCGGTCATAAATGCGAATACAATGTTTTTACATTAGTGTAATTGCCCATAATGAATATTCATTTAAACAAAATATTATTTAATACGACGCAATGGGTATTTAAATAAAAACTGACATATCGATGACACAACACACTCCACTGACAAGACAAACAAAACAAGAACACATCCGCAAAAGTCGCATTTTAAATCAAGTCACTTTGTAATACTGACAAACCGCCACCAGCCACTGTGGTTTGAAAAGGATATACTGACAGACCGACATGTTCATAAGTGCATACACACAATAAATTATTTTTTGTTGTTTAAGAAAATATCTGACAAAGCAATATTTTGTTATAGCATTGTTAAAAGAGCATAGAACTCATTGAACGAAAACTAATGCCATTGTAAAATGTGACAAAAATGCCCTCTGTCGGGCACGATCTAAAAACTACCATCCTCCAAATACGCTTCAAAGACGGAAATCAAACTCTTACTACGGAGCAGCGTCCATGGTGCCGTAAGGGGCAGATGTGGGGCCTCTTGGGTCCACTTATATTATATATGGGTACTCACTCGAAAATTTTTCTCATGACGGGTTATAATAGGTTTTGTAGATAATTTGGGGGTTCTGAAAAGGGGAAATGAAAGTTTATAAACAAGTGAGTTTAGAGAAAAAAGGAATTTTAAACAATTGTTTACAAAAAAATAATACAAAAAAATTTAAAGAAAACAAACATTCAATTTGATGTGCTGAAAACATTTTTTCAACTATTTTTGAAATTATCACAAAAACGTATCTCCTAGAAACCAAAATTGATTATCTGGAAACATTTTTAATTTGGCAACCATTCTGTCCGAACGGATTCTGTTTTAGCCGTTTGTGCCGCATGATTGTTGCCCTCATTTTGATTTTGATTTTTTACGTTTGGAGTCCAAGCTAAAGAAGATGACATCTATTTTTTGGCGTCGAGTTGTAAATAATATATCGATTTAACTTGTTTTTTCTTCAAAGAATATCATACGATATAGGTGTATTTTTTAATGATCACACCCCCAATTATGAAGACTTATTAGTATTGTATGAAAATGGAAAACGATCCTCATCCATATCCGTTAACTACCACCGTATGGGTTTTCAGATAACGTGCAAATGGCAAAAATACTGAACCCCACAAGTTTTTCAAGAGATGGGTTCAGTTCTTGTAATGGCAAGTCTTTTTGTATTGGACTAATTTTACCACTTGTGATACCTGCCGTCCGAAGTAAATTAAATGATGTTGTGGCCCATCGTAATTGACGAATAAATGAAGTAGAACTATATTCCAAGAAGTGGATTATGATCAATTTTTTCTCACTGGACTAGTTCGGCCCATTTGCAACATCACTTTACAGTGCTGTGGACGATGTATTTTTATTATTTTTTAATTAATGAATAACCAAAATAGAACTCTTTTCCAAGAGATGAATTTAAAACTTTTATGGTCAAGCTTATTCCAGTGGATCAGTTCCGCCCTCCTGTAAAAACAGTTTATAAAGCTGTGGATGATGTATTTTTTTTTTTTGCTTTTATTATTTTTTTATTCCTTAAATGTGTTTATAAATTGGAGTAACACCGTCCCGATTTTATCAACTATCATCGTAAATTGCCTTTAGTTAACGAATAAATTAATGAATAATAGTCCTTGTGTAAACTATTTGTTCTCAACTGAACCAATTTTCCCACTTGTGTCATCTGCCGACTATATCGTACCGTATATAGTTGACGTTGAACCGGCTCAAAGCACGCTCTTCTAAATTTTCCGTAACGGCATACACAGTTGCTTCAAAAAGATGGTTGTATTTATCGATAACCATCGCATATTGTTCGTAGTTGCTGAAAGATTCCATTAGACATTGTCGAAATTAAGAATGTTTCAGAATTCAGCAGTCTTTTTAGTTTTTTAGAAAGCAAAGTCGGCAGACGAATATACTTGATTCAGCCGCTGCCTTATATTCTGCTGTTTATTTTTAAGAATTATATTTTCACACAAGGATTTTTACTGAGATAGACTAAAAGAACCCAGCAAAATAAGTGGAAGTCACTCCAAAGAATAGTATTATAATAGTTTCGTCAAATGCAGTATGAACATATTTTTCGCTTATTGGGAAGCTCTTTTTAATTACAACAAAAAGGCACATGAAATTATGGTGTTAATTCATTATAAAAATATTAAAAATTTTCAGTATTTCTTTTTTCTTTCCGATCCAAAAACTTGAAATATTTTAATGTGTGTTCAAAATATATGTTTGTTAATAACAAAAATTACTTAATAACGTAAATTCTGATTAAAAGAAGAAAATTGTCATAAAAATGATCGAAAGAGTTTTCATTCGTTTAGAGGATTTGGCGAAAAGGCTATGAAAAGGTGTCAAAAAACACCATCTCTCCTTTAACAAGCTCATGTTAAATTCATCAGTATCAATTTTTTCACAACTTCTAAACGAGGATCAGCAGATCTTTTTTCAGCTTCTCTGAATGCTCTTTTTTTACTGGGATCGTAAGGAATTTAATGGTAGCAGGTACTCATATTTGACAATCTCTAGTGAAACCTATTTAACAATGGATTTGTAGTAGAATATTTAGATTCAGGAATGTTCACTTTTTAATAAAGAACATTGGGGATCTTTAGACAATAGAGTTGAAAGATTCCCATAAATATCCACAATACTTATATTATACACAAAAAAGATATATGCTAAAAATTGGTGTCCGTATACGTGGTTTGCAGAACAAACATAAAGAGCAATGAATTCCTGAATCATCTGCAAATTATAGAAATGATGCTAAGTAGTAGAAAATGAGGTTGGGGCTACATTTGTTTCGAATTTATTTTGACAAAGGCTCGCATGACGTGCAGGGATTGAAAATAAGGACTGGTAGTTTTTAACAGCCCTTAGAAAATACGTTTTGCAATAAATTTCTAAAATATTTTCACCTACTAGCTATTAATTTGCACTTTTTTTGGAATAAGGACTTAAAGGGTCACTTTAGAATTTGAATTAGACTATTTGAGTGTTTTGGAAAAATAAACCTTGTTTAATTCCACTGAAAATGTGAAATTGAATTGCAATTGAATGCAAAGAATATCTACTTTTTTTTCTGACAAAATCCAAAATATGATATTTTCTACTTTTCTCAAAACTGTTTCTAAGTGGGTTTATTCCCTATGAGAGGTGGAAAATGTTGTACCATCTTAAGCAAATTTATTTTCCTCTTATATACAGTTTTTATGTACTTTAACCAAACCAATCCCAGTCAATACGGCAGAACTGTGGTAGGAAATCTTTCTACATTATCTGTAAGGTAATTTGGGCATTTAGGGCATGCCTTTAGGACTTTCATACGAGTCACGAGGATGTGGGAGGCAGCATAATTTTTTAACTTGTAAAAGCTCCGATGGTAAATAAAAATTGCCGTAGTAAACAAAATTTTTTTTAACTTGTAAAAGCTCCGATGGTAAATAAAAATTGCCGTAGTAAACAAAATTTCCATATACATTTTTGAATTCTTGATCAATTTTATAGCTTTGAAAAATATTTACATATATTGTAAAATTTACCGATGGTTTTGTGGAGGCCACCTACGTTTCGAAGGTGAATATTTCAATTTTTTTTGCAAATAATTTATATTAATAAACACAAGTTTCGCTTTCTTTAACAATTACATCGTCAATAGGTCATGATGGGCTTATAAGTTTAATAAAAAACAAACAACCCCGTTACAAAGCTGTCTTATATTCAACGAATTTGTGCGTAAATCAATTTTCAATCGTTCTGAATGTAATTCATGTTGAAGAAGCAATTAGTTTGGAACAATTTGGAACCTTCTACCGGGACAACCATGATATTTCTGAATCTTTAGTTGAATCGGGCTCATCTTATGCCCATTATGCCATTTTGGCCTACACCAATTGTGATCGACGTCTGTTTAATTTTTACTTTCATACTTTTTCATTACTGAACAAATCATATTATTGAACTAATTGTAGGGTAAATGAAATTCTCTTCAAAATTAGTTCGCATAAAAAGGTTATGACATATTTCTTTTTGATCCAATTTCAGTATTCGACCTATTAAGCGCGTAAGTTCCCGCTGTTTGCCAATAGATGGCGCCAGCTAAGTGCTAGTCGATTCTGCCATAACCTAACCGTCATGAGCCAAGTTTAGGCATATGGTAAACATACCGCCTCGACACAATAGTGGATTTCTTTTGACGTCATATTCTTCTGGTTGTGTGAATATGTATGATTTTGTGCCAAATAATCATTATATGCAGGAAGTATAGATTTTTTTCTTTCAATCGAAGAAAACGGCGGCTGAACCTCATCGGAAGCTTCGAAACGTTTATTGAGATACTGCTTTAAGTGAAACAGCGTGTCGATATTGGTTCCGTCGCTTTAAAGGCGGTGATTTTGATGTTGACGACCGTGAGGGAGACGAAAACCTTCGAAGATACTGTATTGGTAGGGATCCTTGTCAAAAGCAGGTAGAGCTTGCTTCAGCCATTTCCAAACGATTGCATGTATTGGGAATGATTCAAATGCAAGTATCTTGGGGTTCTTATGAATTGAAGCCTTGGGACATTGAGCGTCGTTTTTTCGCCTGTGAACAACTGCTTCAGCGACAAACAATGAAGGGTTTTCTTCATCGTATTGTAACGGGTGGTGTAAAATGGGTTCATTTCAACAATCCCAAAAAAAAAAAGAAAGTCATCGAGGCTGCTTGGTCATGCTTCTACGTCGTCGCTTCGGTCGAATATTTACGATGCGAAGATTATGCTATGTATTTGGTGGGAGCAGTATTTATTTATTACGAGCTGTTGAAACCATCAATGGGGATCGGTGTCGACTTCAATTAATGCGATTGAGCTGAGCTCTGCGCGAGAAACGCCCACAATATACGGAGAGGCACGATAAAGTGATTCTTCAGCATGACAACGCTCGGCCACACGTGGCCCAGCCCATTAAAATCTATCTGGAAACGCTGAAATGGGAAGTCTTATCCCATCCCCCATATTCTTCAGATATTGCGTCGTCCGATTATCACTTGTTTCTTTCGATGGCGCACGGTCTGGCTGACCAGCAGTTCCACTCATATGACGACATCAAGCAATGCCTAGATTTGTGGATAACCTTAAAAGATGAACAGTTTTACCGTGATGGAATTCGAGCTTCGCCCGAAAGATGGGAAAAAGTAGTAGCTGGCGATGGTCAATACTTTCAATGAATCATTTGTAAACATCTTTTCATAATAAAGTTGTAATTTTAACAAAAAGGAGAACTTAGTTGCTCACCTAATAAATACTTCAATCTACCTGAAATATCCAGGCAAAATAAAGGAGCTGAAGGGAATCGATGCGTTTCATCACAATACAATTTGGTGGCGGTATTCTTGTCTTTCAGGAACACCTAACCACAGAGACAATCCGACAAACAATTACTCGCATGTGTCTCAGCATTCTCTTCCCCCTCTAGCCCCAGCCAAATATTTATTAACACTTCATGTCTCAAATAAAGGCCTGGAAAAACTTCTCCCCTCCCCCCCAGATTTCTCTGTTGTATTGATGTGTTAATATATTAATTGCTCTTGTTACAGCTTCTTCTTACGTCAAACACAAAAGAGTTAGCCGAGCCTAATGTTGATCGCTTTAGGAATTTCTTGATGATATTTCGATAGAGGAAAATTGGGTCTCCATGTGTTGTGACCTTATCTTTGGAATCCCCCCAATCAGCAGTTGAGTGTGCCTTGGTTTAGTAGCACGACGAGTATTTTATTTGTGTTTTATATTAAGTAGTCGGTCTCTCGGCCAGAGCAGCTAACGGCCATTGATATAAAAC
This sequence comes from Philornis downsi, assembly GCA_019455685.1. Lineage (NCBI taxonomy): Eukaryota > Metazoa > Arthropoda > Insecta > Diptera > Muscidae > Philornis > Philornis downsi. The sequence continues at coordinate 108,797 of JAHXMU010000696.1, read as the reverse complement.
TATGTGTGTGGTCTCGAATTGGTCCAATGGCATGTGATTTTTGTCTATATAAATTTTGTTTTTTTCTTCTTCTTAACTTTTTTTTCTTTGGTTATCATAAACTATGACAAATTTATTTTGATAGTATTTCAGGTTTTTTGGTGTTGTTTTGTTTTACATTTTCTCAAATTATTATAGTATTTCAGCTAGTTGTTGCTGTGACGATATTTGTTATTAATTAATTATTAACGTATTCAATGTTGAGTTCACATTAAGCTTGTAAATTGTGAAACAATATATACAATATACAATATATATATCGTTTATGGAAAAGGGGAAAAAATGAGAAATAAATTCGTATGTAGGAATGACTGTTATTATTGTATTATTATGTTGTGTCAGGGCAGCCGGCTAAGGCAGAAGGAAATTTGTTCATATAAGTTTACTTTAACCACAGTCATTCTATGTCCGAAGCATGCAGAATTGTTAAGTAAAAAATACAAAATTATTTGGTCCACGAAGTGTACTTTATCGCCTCCATAATACGCCACATTGAAAGTGGTGTAACCACCGAATGGACTCTTTCGGCTCAAAAGATCTTCAAGAACCAATATTTTACAACTTCCACTGGCAAGAACGCTAATAATGCAGTGGTCTATTCGATTTCGTGCTATACGATTATGGAATTCAATAATTTCATATGAACACAGACGATTCTAACTATCATGTTTTGAATTTAAGAAGCTCTTAATGTCTTGCTTGTAGAATTATTATACTTCACTATAAATTGTTGATGCTACACATTCTATATCCTATCTTTCTCCATATTCGTCGTTAATATTGTTAATACTATTATTATAATAATTATTATTCAAACTTTTTTAAGAAACTGAATTGTAAAATTTCAAGCATGTGTCGCAAAAGGTTGGTCTGCGTAATCAATTTGGCCGTATGCAGCTTTGGATTGCGATAAGGAAATAAAATAATAATAAAAATAATAAAACCCCCTACTCGAACTGGTAATTTAAATTTTAGATGCCGAAAAACGGTCGCACACACAAAGATCATGTTAATGCAGCAGTTGGCCAAAAGCCAAAAGTAAAACGATTGATTTGTGCTTTATTATGGTGCAAAATCTATTACATGTTCTGTACAAATCGTTTTGCTCTCACGCAAGCATAATTTTGCGACCGCAGGGCGAAAGGCTACTTAAAAAAACTGCTATCATTGTTGTCTAAACTACCTTTATGCTTAATAATTATACTAACTATGAATTACATGCATAATCTTGAATTATAAATATGAAGTAATTGAGTGAGAGAGAACTACAGGGTGTCCGTCGGGAAAATATACTACTTTGTTTGTTTATAATTTTTGATTAAATGAAAGAGAATGAATCTTATATTGATAAATGTTTTATTTAATGTCAGCAATTATGTATGGAATTCAATATCAGATAAATGTTCTCCGTTAGCCTCGCAAATGCGAGCCCTTTTTAACACATTTTTCATTACATTCTCACACATTTCATGCGGTATTTCATTAATTTCATCACGAATTTTTTGTTGCTCAAGCGTTTCTGTTTCGTTTGTATAAACCCAGCTTTTCAAATATCCCCACAAAAAGAAGTCCGGAGCAGTCAAATCAGACGACCGTGGAGGCCAATCAACATCACCATTTCTTGAAATAATTTGTTGTGGAAAGAGGTCTCGCCGTAATTCTATCGTAATCCTGACTGTATGCGATGTAGCACCGTCTTGTTCATACCACATGTTAATCAAGCCCAAAGCATGCAGTTGTGGCGTTAAAAAATTGACAGTTACTCTAGCGCCGTTTTCAGTTTCAAAGAAGTAAGGTCCAATGATTCCTGCTGACCAAATTGCACACCAGACTGTCACTTTTAATGGATACAAAGGTGACTGATGTATAATTTGAGGGGTTTCCATTCCACGGCTTCTTGAGTTTTGAGGATTTCACTCTAGCCCCATCCTTATGATGCTATACGACATCTATCTGATCGGCTATACTATCAACTCCATTTTCTACATTTTATTCGTTTTAGTATAAGTTCCTCGTTGGTTAGGTTCTAGAGACCCATGTTGCTGATTTTAGGTCAGAATATGCTGCATATAATTTTGGGGCACTTGTTGATGAATACTTGTAGCTTTTGCGTTATGGTGTTCAATACTAGCCAGGTTTCACTTTCCTTCAACAAAGTTGATTTTACACATGCGTTGAATATTCTAAACTTGATTCGTCTAGATATTTCTGAGCTTCTCCATACTGATTGTTCACTGTTTACGTTCATAAACATTGTTTACGTTGGTTTCTGCGCCGCCATTGGTTGTCACTGTATTGCCTAGATAGCAGAAGATATCTCCATATTAGACTGGTTGGCCCTGTCGCGTCATATTCACTATGCTAACATTGTTGATTCTCACTGATATTTGTCTGAAGCTCAACATTGCGCGCTAATCTTTCCAGGCCTAATTTTCTAATTTTCCATCCAAGTTGGAGATCTCATACGAAAGCAGACAAATAACATCCGCAAAATCCAAATCCTCGAGTTGGCGTGAGAATCTTCATGTGATTCCCCTTCTCTCTGAACAGACTTCGCTCATAATTTTACCCAACACCATGTTGTTTACTTGAGATAACAGAAGTCATCCTTGCTTTACTCCAGCATCGGCGTGAAATGATTGACTGATGCTCCCATTGTGAAGAACTGAGAGTACTGCATCCTTGTACATTGCTCTAACGATTCGAATTATTTTCTGGGGTTCTCCTTTTCTTCTTAATGCTTTCCATATGGCAGTCCGTCTAATGGTATCGAAGGCTTTCTTGAAATCTACGAACAGTAGATACAGTCGAGTACGCCATTATACGTATTGTTCTATTATGACGCGTAAAATGTTGCCCCAATCTGCGCAATTCCTGTTGGTCCGGAAAGCTGCCTATTTATCTCGATGATTTTTCTCTATCTTGCTTTGAAGTCTTCCCTGTATTATGACTATTATTATCTTATATATGGTGTTAAGCGGAGTAATTCCTCTACAGTTGTTGCAATCTCCAAATCGTAACTTTTCGGTAACTTTACAATGATGCCTGACTGATGTCATGTGGGGTTGTAGAAGTCCAGCTGTAGTTTCCATATCAACCCGCAGAATTTCAGCTGGCATTCAATTTTCACCTGTTGCCGTATTACTTCTTAATTTCCTGATGGTCTCTTTTATCTCATTAAGACTGTGAGAGTCGCTGTTTAGGAATCTGATTTAACGCAGTTATAATCGAAGTATCCTAATTTTCAGTAATATTCTACTGCCCTGAGGATAATAACGAAAGTGACAATAAATTTAAATTTAAATTTAAATTTTTAAGTCTGTTAACAAGCGCTTCTACTTTATGCATTACTCATACACAATAGTGAATTCAACATCAGGCGGAGAAAAAAAGTTTTTCTTTACGAGTTATTTGTGATTTTCATTATATGCCTCCGAAAATATTTACTATTTTTAATTTTTATAACATCTCTTTGAAAATAAGAACTATTTTTCATATTTATTATAACGCACAGAAAAGCCTCTAACGTCGAAGAATCAGACGACGATGGCGGCAAATTAATGGAGGTAATGCATGAGGTAATGGATTACAATCCTAAAAACCAGTTGATTTAACATGACATTTAACATTTAATTGTATTTAACATAACTTTTAACATTTAACTGCAACTTGTTGATCAATCAAATTAGGTGTGTCAACTTTATTTGGTTCCTCAAAATGTATCTTCGGTCCACAAGTATTCGGCGGCACGTGAGTTGCATGCGAATCACACATTTTATTCTATTCACTTCGACGGCAGGCGTCGCGCATTTTGCGTGCGCGCATTTTACGAGAACTCTCGTTCATATATTGCTACCAGGCGACTATATTGCGCTGAATATGGACTACGGCGAATTAGTGAAGCTCCGAGTGCTAATTTAATTAAAATATGTGTAAAGCGTTTTGAAGAGACTGGTTCAACATTTAAACCACAAGCAAATGGTCGCCCAAGAATATCTAGGACCGAAGACAATGTTGATCAGTACGATCAGTACGAGGAAATCCACAAATGTCGACTCGCAAGAGATCGTCTGTCTTACAATTATCGCGACGAAGTTTGCAACGAATTTTAACATTGGATCTTAAACTGCATCCATATAAGCTGCAATTAACACAAGAATTGAAAGAGTCTGACTTCATAGCAAGGCTCGCATTTGCTAATGAAATGCTTAATCGATTTTCCAATTTTGACAATATCCTTTTCTCTGACGAGGCTCATTTCCTTATGAATGGGTTCGTAAACCGTCTAAATTGTCGTTACTGGAACAGTGAAAATCCCAAAATCAAACACCAGAAACCATTCCATAGTCCTAAAGTGACAGTATGGGCAGCAATCTCTGGCAGAGGAAAAATTGGTCCTTTTTTCTTCGAAAATGCGCGGGGCCAAAATGTCACGGTTAATACGGAACGCTATGTTGAGATGTTGGACGAATTTTTGGCTCCAGAAATTGAAAGTTCAAGAATAGTGAATTTCAGAACTTGGTTCCAACAAGATGGAGCTACCTGTCACACATCATATGACTCCATGGCGGTGGTGAAGCAGATGTTCCCTGGCAGACTGATTTCGAAAAGAGGTGATATCTCATGGCCCCCACGTAGTCCAGACTTGACGCCTCTTGACTTTTTTTTGTGGGTATACCTCAAACACAAAGTCTACAGTAATAATCCAAGAAACATCGTTCAGCTCAAGGAGAATATCCATGGTGAAATGGCAGCCATTACACCAGTATTACTGAAGAAAGTTTTCAATAATTTTCGTTTGCGGTTAGAGGAGTGCCATCGTAGGTACATCGTTGAAAAAACTGTTAAAGTCTCACACTAATTTGTATTTTTTGTATTATGGAATAATACTAACTCAATAATTTAAATTTCAAAAAATCATCAATGAGAGTTATGATTGATAGATTGAAAAAAAATAAATAATTAAAGATCATTGGATAGATATAATACAAATCAAAAGTAACTTTTATTTCTGAGCAGCATGATAAAATTTAAAAATAAATGTTGTAAACGACTATTATACAAAATTGGTGTAGATAACTATAATATAATAACTAACTATTAAAACATAATGTCAACAGTTTTTAAAGATCATCATGGAATCACCCGAAATCTTATATAACCAAATGAAGTGTTAAACTATTGTGATTGATTAGATAATACTTATTTACCTGAAAGTACAGACAACGAGTTAACATCTGTGGGAGAAGTATGATTTCATGTAAAACAATTAATAGCATCAAAGCTCCAGGAATTGATGGCATTAAACCAGTTATCATCAAAAAGATGCCGTATCCAATTTTTAATATTGTAACAAAAGTTTATAATTGGTGTTTAAAAATACAATATTTTCCTGATATTTTTAAAAAGGCCAAAGTGATTTCAATTTTAAAACAAGAAAGAAATCCAAAGCCCCCAACAAGCTACTGCTCAATTACTACGAAGGGATCGCAAAACTAGCCATCCTAACAAAAAAGACATAGAAAAAGTTGTGAAATAATTTCTTCATTGTTCAGCATAATCTCCTTTTAGCTCGATACACTTTTTCCAGCGATGCTCAATAGCTTCTGTACCCTGTTTATTGTAAGAACTGTCCAAATCTTTAAAATTGCCATCAACCTCAGACTGCACTTCTTCATTGTTGGCAATTCTTTTACCAACGAGCCATTTTTTTTTAATTTGGAAATAGAAAATAGTTCGAGGGAGATGCGAAGGTGCATGATGAACTAATTCGAACTTTAATTCATTAAGTTTGGTCATCACAATAGTGGATGTATGAACTGGAGCATTGGTCTTGATGAAACAACACTTTCTTTTTCGCCAAATGTGGTCTTTTCCCCACAATTTCCATCACCTAAACGCTACAATAAATTAGCATAATATTCACCGTTGATGGGTTTTTCTTTCTGAAGATAATCAATAAAAATAATTTCATGTGAATCCCAAAAAACCAGATGCCATGACCTTGTCTGCCAAAAGAAACGTCTTCGCCTTTTTTGGACACGTTTCTATCATTCCAGGCCACTGCTTTGACTGTTCTTTTGTCTCAAGTGTGAAGTGGTGGACCTATGTCTCATCCGTGGTTATAAATCGACAGAAAAATTCGTCTTTATTGCATTGAAATATCGCAAAATACTCTACTGAAACATCTCCACGACCCTGTTCTTGCTCTAGTGAAAGAAAATGCGGCACCCATTTTCTCTTTCTCTCTTCTTCAAATTTTCGGTCAGTATACGATGTACAACACTTTTTCAAATGCCTATCATTTCAACTTTCTCATCTTCAAATCTTCGGCTAATATATGATGTTTAGCACTTTTTGAAATTCCCAGATCACGCACGTTCAGCCGACGATCATACAATACCATATTGTGAATTATCTTAACCGTGTCTGACGTAAAGACCCCAATTGGACTACCGCTACGGTGTTCGCATTGGCAGCTTGTACGGCCTTGTTTAAACTCTGCTACCCAATATTTTCCGGTCGTAAACGAATGATCAGCCAGAATAGAATATAGCTCAGCTTTAATATTGATTGGATTGATTGGATCTTTCAAATGGATATATTGAAGTACATAACAGTGACCAATTTTTTCCATGTTTCAAAATTCACTGAGAACAGAACAGCTCAAATAAACAACGCGGAGCTTTGAAACTTAAGACACTTTTGCCACTTTTAACCAAAATTGTTTTTTTTTTCAAACCACTAGCTCTTTCTATACGTCATGACGGCTAATCTTGGGACAGTCTTCACATGCTGAACTGTTTGAATAAGGTTTTCGGAAAAAGTTATTTTAAGCCGGGTAAGGGATTTTACGGAATCAAGCTCATTTTAAAGATAGAACAATTTTGCTTCCGGAAGGAACACTCTACGATGCCCAAAATGAAGAGAATTGTAAATCTTATGAAATCGAACAAATCTCAGCGCAGACTTACTGGCATTATTTTTCTACAAATAGAAGAAGCATTCGACACAATATGGCACAATGGCCTTGTTTATAAACTTAAAAACTTTGGATATCCAACGTATACGATATATACATATAATATATATGTAATTATTAAAAGTTTTTTGACAAACAGAACATTTGTGGTAGAAATAGACGCAACTCGTCCGTGTTCCGCAAGGTTGAATTTTATCACCGATTCTGTATTCTATATATACACCTGACTACAGATTAGGAAAAGGTTTATACGCCAACTTTAACTTTAACTTTATACGCCAACAACACAGCTATAGTTTCAAGAGGGAAAGTTTCAAATGCTGTTGTCAAAAATATGTACAAAAATTTCATGCATGTTGAAAAATACCTGACAAAATGGAAAATTCATATAATTCAAATAAAAACACAGACAATAATTTTTCCCATTAATACCCAACATTCCACTTAGTGTAGAAGGACACCAAATTCCCCTTCAAACCTCCATAAAATAGGTATCTTGGTATTATTCACTAAATAAATAACACTTCAGATGACAGGTATTTAACAGCTGACAGCCTTGCCAGACCGCCGTATGTCGTTTAAAGAACATGTGTTACATACATGTGATGAAGCTGTTAAATGCGGGAGAACACTTTTTCCTCTATTAAATTGGAAATCTGCGCTGAATGTCGAGAACAAACTTATACTACACAAAATGTGCATTCGTCCAATTATGACATATGGATGCCAAGTATGGGTAGAAATCTTCACCATAATATACGAGATGTGTTCAAAAAATAAGGTGAATTTTCAAATTTCGAGGGCTACGTACATTCGACTTTCGATTATTGCTTTTTTTTATGTTGGTACGCTCATCTCGTTGGTTAAAGAGGCCCATGAAACGACGGCGTTTTGCGACGATCGGGGAGACAAAAATCTTATTTATACCTCTTATTTGTACCTCTGCTATATGGCTAAAACCGTCAACATATCTTCGAGACGAGTGTACCAACATAAAAAAAAATAATAACAATCCAAAGCTGAATGTATGTAGCCCGCGAAATTTGAAAATTCGCCTAATTTTTGGAACACATCTTGTATTTTAAAAAGATAAGATAATCTATAATCTAAACAGATCATACTCAAATTTTTATCTCCACATGCGAATCAAGAAAGATATGTTCAACACAAATTTTTCACAAATACTCAAAGATCGAAGCAGATTCTGACATTACGAAATTCTAAGAAATTTGAATTATTAATTCCTTCTATTATTTCAAAAATGAAATCTATAGAAATTTTTAAATACTCAAATTTTTCTAATTTTTAAAAATGCGTTTTTCCTCTATCTTTCCCCCTACATTGTATTAGTTTTTGTCAGAAATAGTTTGCAAACTGTTGCTATGCTTAATATAAGTTATATATCAAGCTAAAAACATTTAAAAATTATATATGTATATTTTAAAATTGCAGTGATGATAGATATAAATATATGTAAATAGAAAAGTATATCTAGCACATTTTTTCACTATGATTTTTTTTATTCAGAATTCCATCAGTAACAGTTATTTTCAGTCCCTGAGATCAGCACATAAATTATGCTTCCAAATTCCATACAAAATTTCAAAATTCTTTTTCTACAGGGACTTCCACTGCTAATTCACGACATATTAATTTAATACACACGTACTTATATTTACGCATGTATGTGTGTTTCTATATAAAAAAAATAATTTATGTTTCGTACCATAAAGTTTTTGTGTGCAAAACCGGTTGGATATTCAACGTTTAACGAAATGAGTTTAATCAATTTAAATGTTACACTAACGACATACAAATAATTTTCGTTAAAATGTGAAATTAATATGTTATAAACATGCCATCTGCATATATGTATGTCGCTGTGTGCTTACTGTATTCGATTTATTAAACATAAATTTTAAAGAAATTTATTCAAAGCCATTAACGACGAAACAAAAGCGATCACAGCCAATAGCCAGTCAAGCGGCCGTACAAATCGGCCGCATTAGCAGTAGCCAAAAGCATTAGCCATTTTAGATTATTACTTCCAACAACCGCTGACAAAATATTTCGTTTTAATTTCCAACATATTAACATATTAACATTTAATAAATGACATTTGACTTTCGGTTGACAACTTTGCTCAGCCATATGAGTCAATGCGATACGATTTTTTCAGACATGGGTTTCACGGCAACGACTGCTATCCGTCCACTGCGTTCGCTAAACGCCGTCGAACTTACACGAGCCCAAAAAATTCAACAACATAATTAAAAAATTAATAAAACAACGCAAATAACTCTATTAAGCGAAATATATATTAGTTTAACGGCAATCTAAACTATCAGCTATCATCGCGATTGCCAAGAAACAGTGGTTCGGCAACGCCATAATTTGAGAGAGAGCAACGATAAAATTAAATCAATCAATCAATCTAAACTTCTAGATAAAATAGATGTCCATTAACCCAGTCGCATTAATATTATTTTGTGAGACTTCAATGCAGAAATATGAGGGTGATTTCAAAACTAGCCGACATGACGTATAGATGGTGCCTCCAGTTTGAAAAAAAATATTTCTGTGAAAAGTGGCAACCTTATAAAACATATGTTTTGTGTTTGAAGCCAATCTCAGCGAATTTGTAAACATGAGAAAAATTGGTCACAAAAATTATGTAATTCAATATTTCCATTTGAAAGATCTAAGTCCAACCAATATTAAAGACCAGGTTACACTCTGGGGCAGTCAGCTCCTTCGTTTCAGACTGTAAAATATTGGGTGTCATAGTTTAAACAAGACCGTACGAGCTGCCAAAATGGACACCTCAGTGGTCTACCAATTAAGGTGTCCACGCCAGACACGGTTAAGAAAATGCATAAAGGGTATAGGATGAACGTTGGCTGAATGTGAGTGAGCTAGCTGAAATGATGGGCATTCCAGAAGGTGCTATACATCGTATATTGGCTGACAATTTGAAGATGAGAAAGATGAGTGCCGCGCTTGCTTTCAATAGAGCAAAAACAGCATCGTGAAGTAGTGTCTATAGCGATGTTTCAGTGCAATAAAGCCGAATTTTTGCATCGATTTATAAGCATGGATGAGACATGGGTCCACCACTTCACACCAGAGACCAAGAAACAGTCAAAGCAGTAGACTGGAATGGAAGAATTGTGTCCAAAGAAAGCAAAGACGGTTCCATCTGCAGGCAAGGTCATGTCATCTTTTTTTGGGATTCGCATGGGCTTGTTTTTATTAATTGTCTTCAGAAAGGAAAAAACCATCAACGGTGAAAATTTTGCTAACATATTGAAGCGAAATTATGGATGAAATTATGGAAAAAGGCCGCATTTGGCGAAAAAGAAAGTGTTGTTTCATCAAGAGAATGCTCCAGTTTACATATTCATCATTGCGATGGCCAAAATTAATGAATCACAGTTCGAATTGTTTCATTACGCACCTTATTCGCTAGATTTAGCTGCAATTTTGAAAGAATGACTCGGTGGTAAAACATTTACCAGCAATGAAGAGATGAAATTTACGGTTGATGGTTATTTTAAGTAGTTTGACAATTCTTGCTATAAACAGCGTATAGAAACTATAGAATATTGCTGGAAAAAGTGTATCGAGGTAAAAGGAGATTATGTTATAAAATAAAGAAAAATGTTCCCAACTCTTTTGTGTCTTCTTTGTTACGTCGACTAGTTTTTGTGACCGCCTTCATAGTTTTCTTCAAGTGTGTTACTATCAGGCCTTAACGTCCCGTTTCAGTTTCTGCAATGATCTGATCATTTGGTTCAAGTCTTTTACCTAGTAGTATAGTTTTGAGATTTGCAAATAGGTGACAGTCGCTGAACGCCAGATCTAGAGAATATGTTGGATGCAATTTTATTATTGCAACTATAGAACTACTATCTTTTCCACTATAGCAGAAACTTTTTCTTGATATCTTCCTTTAAACGATATATAACTCACCCTTTTTCAAGAAAATCGATAAAAAAAATAATACTATGCGCATGCCAAAATACAGAAGCTGTAAACTTATCGGTAGACTGTTGAGTTTTTGGGTCGATAGACATGATTATCACAAGGCTTCCACTTGTTCATGCAGCATACAAAATAATTTTCTTACTTCAAACGCCGAACAGGATTAGTAATCCACTGTTAGCAATAGCGGCACCCAATTTTAGTACATTTTGATATATTTACGATGTCGGCTATCTCCTGCGACTTCACTTTGGAGTTATCGAGAATAATTTTTGGGATTATTCTATGACCTTCAGTATAACAACTTCTTTTGGAAGTTAAACATGTTTTTTTCCACTTGGTAGAGTAGTAGAGTTAGGATAGTAATGGTAATGGTAGTTTACAGCCATTTTCGCATGCAGCATAAGAAAATCTTGTTATTACTCCATACACCGAACAGGATTAGTAACCCTTGATGGGTTATTTCCACTATCAGTAAACGCGGTACCCAAATGAAATACATTTTG
>JAHXMU010000696.1:66701-97276 GCA_019455685.1 Philornis downsi | reverse complement strand
TTATTTCCACTATCAGTAAACGCGGTACCCAAATGAAATACATTTTGATATCTTTAAAATGTCAGCTATTGCCTTTAACGTCACTTTTGGGCTATCGAGAATAATTTTTAGGTTTATACTATGGCTTTCGATGTGATTACCCCTTTTGGAAGTCTACTGCGTTAATCTTTGGTGCCTGCATCTTTGGTGCCCGTACGGCCACGTATAAAATCAGAAAACCTTTAACAAATGGTTGTATTCAAAAGATAAGAGTCTTAACAACACTTCCTAAAAGTTTACGTGATATTTTTTTCACTAATTGACAATGTTAATCTACACATGAAATTCATTTTTCTCATTGCAAGCAAAAAAAAAAAAAAAAATGAAAATAAACAAAATGTCATGAAATATTTACAAACGTAATTTGGAATTTTCCATATCTGTTTGTTAGTTACCTGACTGAAAATTAATTTCTAATTTCCCTCTTTTACAAAATGAAGTATTTGCAAACCACTGTCATGACGATTGGAATTATTCCAACCGATCGACCGATTTTACTCTTTTCGTCTCTGGGCATTCGGAAATTCCCAAAGCTGCTGTTAAGCATATTTTTGTGACTGAAACAAATTTATAAGCATTTGTGTTTAGCTTTAATTACCTCAGACTAAACGCACAAATTTAAATATTTTGAAATTCACTGCTGATATTTGTTGCTGTTTGCTGGATGTACTGCTGATGCTGTTATCTTAAAAGTTTAGATTCAGATGACTACCGAAGTAGAAGATATCGACTTATGCTAATTTGAAACTAATGAAAACATTTTATTTATTGATTTTTGCTACAACATTTTTAGTTTCTTCTACTCAATTTATGATAATTTTATAAGGTTACTGATGGTAATATTTTGGATCTAAACCACCATATCGGATTTTGCCAGGTTGTAGTTATTGTGCGATGAATAGAAGAATTATAATCTTTAAATATTCAGTTCTGTATGTAAGAACTAAACATTTCAACAGTTTTGTCCAATGTGAATTGATTACCCTCAGGTATTAGACGATTTTGGACCACCTACTGAGATGACTTATTGTTGTTATTGAGAATCCATTTCCCCAATCGAACTCATCGAACTCATTTACAATTCATATTCCGCTTAAGATTTCGTTTAATAGATCAATGAAATCTACATTATCATTTTATGGATATTGATTTTTGTGTTGATGGCTGAGATTACATTTGTGACTGATCTTAACTGCTAATAGAGTTGTTTAACCTACTGGTTTCTCCAGCTGCGTGCGGGATTTATGTCATTCAAGAAGCTCCAACGGAAATATTTATGTTTTTGCTTCTGTAAACGATTCCATAAATCGAATATAAATATTACAATGTGACTTGAACGATTCCTGTTTATGAAACATTGAGGCCATTAAACGGAATTTTCATTAGATATTCGTGGCGTATAATAATGATGTTATTCGTTGGGAATATGATGGAAATGCTTATGATGTCCATTATGTAGAATTTTGAAAGAGTTACAGACTTCTTGAATTGAGAAGTGTAATACGACATAAGTAGTGATTGAAGTAAGTAAAAAAGAAGATGCAAATATAACTCAAGAGTTGTTTAATTTAGCAAATTTTTATAACCCAGACAAGAGTATTTAAAAAGAACTTAGGAGAGTTTTAATAATGAGATGTCACTGTATGAAATTCTTAATGCGTGTACTTAGTTATTTACTAAGAAGGCGAAGTTTTCATGTACCGGGTTGTCCATTTTTCAAACTTTTCATTATTATTATTATTATTATTATTATTTCATTATAATGCTTGAGTCTTCCCACTATGTACGAAATAGAATGACATTTAAATGACCGCCTCTGGATGTGTTGCAGCAGTGGATCCTTTTGAGGCGTCATTTTTGAAAAATACCGTCCAATGACACCTCCAGACCATATAGCGCGCCAAACAATTACTTTTTCCGGATGCAATGACTTTTCCACAATCACTATTGGTTTCTCCGAGCCCCATAGGCGACAATTTTGCTTATTGACATAACCACCACGTAAAAAATGAGTTTCATTCCTGAAGAAAATTTTATTCTATTGGAAGCCCATGTTGGAATCATCATTTTCGTAGTAAGTTTTAACTATTTTTACGCGTACTTCAGTTATTAAATGATCCATACTTCTAAATGGCAAACCTTTCACTAAATAAATAACATTTCAGATGGCAGGTATTTAACAGCTGACAGTCTTGCCAGATCGACGTTTTTGAGACCACTATATTATATATACATGGATAACCCTATATTATGCGGAGCACATAGAAAATAGTTCCCAGTGTGTCGATTTTTTTTTCTCCATTTCGTCAAGTCTAATTTTGACGGTCTTTCGGAAACTTCCTTCTTCCAACGAAGTTTTTGCTGATCTCTCTCTCTCTCTCTCTCTCTCGTTCACTCATCGAGTCTATCTGCATAACATCGGCCAGTCATCACAATCGTCTTATTTCGATGAAGACCATTTCGTGTTGGTAAACAGCTGTACGATATTTCGATGCACTCGACCACGTCAAAGACGATATACAGCTTAAAAGCCCGTCTGATGGTAACGACACCAGTATTCTATGCGGCACATCGTGGCAGGTGAGACTAAAATTTAGTACAAATGAATTTGTATTCTTCGAGAGAGGTATGAATTTAACAGGGAGTTGTCGTAGGAGGGATGCTTAAAAGAAGAAAATTGTTATAAAAATTATCTAAAGAGTTTTCATCCTTTAGGGGATATGGTGAAAATGTAATAATTGATACCTTTTCATTGCATTTTCGCCATATTCTCTAAAGGAATGAAAACTTTGTGGATCATCTTTATAGCAATTTTCTACTTTTAAGCAGTCCACGTTAAATTCATTGATGATTATCAAAGTTTTTACCACTGGATCTTCTTATTTCACTGCGCACATGTGCCTCTTTGATTGATAGTCGTACGGAATGCCACAGTTTCTATATTGAACGCACCTTTGTCCTGTCCATCGCATCTTTTGGATGGCAGTGATGTGTATGGAGGCACCTTCTCTATGGAGAGCATTGGCATTCCACGTATATATCCTTAATTCATGATCCGTATAACGTTTACAGGATAATCAACATCAAGGAGATTACTTTTTTTTTTAATTTTGTTCATTAAGATATGAACATATAAGATCACCACATTCGATTCTAGAATTGAGGCTCCCAAAACCCGCTATGCTGGTATAAGACCAGAGTTTCAATAACAGATGTTACCTGCTTACGCAAACGGCATTAGCTTTAGTATGCAGTTTAAGTTACTCAATTAGGTTACTTGTAGAGTTCAGCTGCCGCCATATGGATGACAGATGGTGTTACCAAAGATTACTTGAATAACTATTAGAAGAAGCAACCCATTTGGAAAATACAGCTGAATTTATTGCCCGGTGTTTGCATGTCAATAAATATCACAAAGTCCAAATTACAAAGACCCCCTTTTCCCTAACACACTTGACATTACATTCCTATAGTTGAATTCACTAAAGTCTCTTATCCCACTGTAAGTTCAAAATATAATCCATCAAATCACTTTATATCCATCTCACTCAAACTATTTTTATAGAAAATATTTCAAATTTATGATTTTTATTCACATCAAATCCCACGATGCCACACGCTTATCTATACGAATAACATATATCGGTCGATGTTTATGTCAGTTGGTATTTCAATTCAATTCATTTGGTTTTGGTTTTGTTTTTTTCAAAATCACCATTTATTAATTACCGCTAACACCTACAGTGTCAATTAATATAAACAGTGTGTGAAAAAGTTTCATAGATATGAAACAAAACGATGTTTTAATAAAAATATTTGTGGTTACGCTCGCCTCACTGTCAATTTGAATACTATAACAGCACAATAGAGTGTTAGAACTTTCGTTACAGTCATATCAAATATCTATTAAATCAAAAAAATGACGCAGTTATGCCTTGACAGGGTACATCATTAACTATTGCCGTCATGACATAGAATGCCATTTGAATACTGAATTATGAGTAAATGTGGCAACGAACTTCCACAGCAAAATAGAAAAATTAAAAATGTCACAGGTTTCTTCATAGCGTATAATTTGATTACATTCTAAAATGGTCAGTTTCTGCAACCAAATGTTTAATGAAGTATTTTAAACTTAATGAAATTTAACTGATATACAGTGGTAGGGGTCTAGAGTTTGATTTCGTATTTTCAAGTCTACATGTTTTATAAAAAATGCACAATGATGACCGAATATTTTACTTTTGTTTTCAAGTCCCACATCTCGGTAACCTCAAGAGAAAACAACATACTCAGCAGCAGCACTCAGTATGCTTTTTGACACTCTTTTTTATGATCTTACAGAAATCAGGTAACTTTTAGGCAAATAAATTGCCGCTGTGATCTTCAAATAAAATTTATAATTACATATATACATATTAATCACTATTTATTATGCGCTTTTTAAAAGTCGTATCGGAAGTACCAAAGAGTTCCACCAAGAATTGTCACACCGAACTGTGATAGAGTTTCGCAACTATCTGCGTCCAGCATCGAGCACTTTTCCAAAATCTTTTAGTGCTGAAGTGCTTTAGCTCTTTCACACGACACAGCGGTATACAAATCAAAACTCAAGTGACGCCGACACATCCCGTTACCAACGATGGACTTCCATATGATACGGAGAGGTTTTCTATCGAACTCTCCCAGAGTAGATTGATCAGCGTACGTCACAAACCAACATAAACACGCTGTACAGCAAAATAGATATAACAAATGTTTGGAAAATTTGGGTTTCTGTTCGTCGAAAGATGCCTTTTTCATTAAATTGCTTCCTCAGTTCAGTACTGCAAATATCTAAGAAGACAACTTTTGTTTTATTGATGGCAAATCCAAATTCAATAAAATCCATCACTATTTCAAAATTATAGTCAACATTCACGCCGCATCCCAAGCAATTGTAATCCTTAATTCGTCGCCTGTGACCGACCATGGCGCTCTAGTTAGTACATGCGACTGCCGTTCTCATGATCGCAGGTTCAGCACCGCATACAGTCACCTATCATCACTTGAGCGGCAGTTACCTCGATGTGTCTGACGAACATTTCGAGTAGTCTAGTAAGTCTTGCAAATACTTCTCAAACTGTTACATTCAGAATGGTCGGTAAACTCCAGGTCCCGTTGAATGAGTCTATAAATAGAATACGTGTAAGCTGACTGAATATGAGAAGGGGAATTTGGTTTTGTTATAACCAAACCTGCTTTCGCTAATTCCTTATCAAAAATTTAGAAGGTTGCAGCACTAGCTCGTGTTTAAATTTATGGAAATCGAGGTCTCTAAGTATCAACTATATAAAAATTGTTGCAGAAATCGCATTACTCGTATAGACTCTCGCCACCAATTTTAAATATCTTTAAAGACAGGATATTAAAACTCACAACGTTGTTACTCTTATGCTATGTTATTGCTATTCTGACCTCGTTGTGGTTCAGTGATAAATCGTTTATGTCATTACCGATAATTGACGTAATATCCTCCAACACCTTTCAATTTCTCCTCCATGCAGGGAACGCTCTGTCTCCTTAGAGGAGACAAACCACTCCCACCGTAACCTTTACCTTTCATACAGAATGTTCCTCAACCTCTCCTACATTTTAAAAACACTTCCTTCCCTTTTCTTCTTCTTACAGCTTCATCTCACAGCCCGAGTTCCAACTATCTCAACTTTACCATGTATTCATCACTCTTTTCCTTAGACTTACGAGTAAGTATTGATTATCTAAAGTACCATAGCTCGCCTGGGAGCGACAATGCGCGGTAGGTTGCCACAGTTTGTAAGTAAGATGTGGCACTTTTTGGGGGAAGTTGGATCGTAGCAATTTAGATAGCTTTTTTTTGAATATGCTGTGACTATCTCGGGGATGTTCAGCTCCTGTCCTACTCAATCTGGCGCGTACTTTAGCTGCAAGGAGGTGGTGATCCAAGTCTATGTTAGCGTCGCAGATCACAGGTAGCTCCTTAACACTGAAATCATGTCTTCCATATATTACCGTTTGATCAACTTGATTTCTCATTTTTATTTTAGCTGAAGATAACCTACCTTGTGATTATCTGTGGTTTGAAATCTGGATCCACCTTCTACAGAGCCTCAGCAATGAATTCATTATAGGAGAATGAATGTGTCTTGTCGAGTTGGCAAACACGTTGACAAGAGAGTCATAAGGGCCGTGGTACATTTAGGTTTTTGCCAGATGTCAGATTCGTTGGGAAGAACCTTGATTTTGGTTTTAACATTTGTGTTGGTCTTTTACTGATGGGACATGGGTCACTCTATGCCTTTTGCATAAGGAAGCCCTGTCTGAGCGCCAGTCGTGCAATTACGGTGCACCAGTTGAAGACTGGCGGCATATGTTATGCGAATGTCCCTTATATGCAGATATAAAGGACCTGCAGGGATTAGCGATATTTAGATCAGGTGATGATTGGATAGTCAGTAATATGCTCTCTTTGCTGAGCATGATAGCTACAGCAACGGAGTTTGCTTTCAGGGCGTTTGCTCGGCTTAGAACTAGAGTGACGTAATTATGGGGAGGTGGGCTTACCGGCCATTTTGATACAATCTGGCCTGAGGAATTAAGTGGCTGTAAGACTGTTTGTATCAGAATGCTCCCACAATCTTGTTCGACTTTATAGGCGGCAGCTGATGCTCGTTTCAGTTGCATCAGTCGCTGGAACGTAAGAGAGTAAGTCAGCTAAAAGGTCTGACCAGAAGTCTTTTCTGGCACCGGGGATTTACACGGACAGAGTCCCAATTTTGTGTCTTGTGCATCTGTGTCTTATAGAAGATCTCTGTGGGGGTACGGGTAGGCGAAAGGAGTTTGGAGTTTTTCCTCGTCTCCCACCGATGAGGATACTGCATCCTTGCAATGTAATATCGACCGTTCCATCTACCTGTAGTCTTTTGCTGTTATGTAAAAATGTCCAGTCTGCACTCATTACACTGTAGGGCGATCAATCCCATGAAGTATGGTGTATAAATGACAATTTGGTAGCAACTTAGCTGCGCAGCTCCCACCGGTGAGTTTGGTCGGTAGCGTGGGGATCACGAGATCCCGGTACAGACTTCCCGCATGATCATTTGGTGTTGGACCCCCAGTGGGAGCATGATGCGGGTTGTTGATTGAAACCGAAATTGCTGGTAGAATTTTTGGTGCTCGAATGTGCAGTGCCATTGCAACCGGGATTGCAAAGGAAGCAGAGATGCTAAAATAGGCCCCATCTTCGCCAATGGAAATTATGTTCCATACTAGCATAAACAATTTGATATCTTCTGGCTGGAAGAAAGGGCAGAAAGTTGGGATAGCTTGCTCCCAAAATTGTCAACTCCTATTCTTAGATAGTTGAAGTTAACATGGCTATTGTATATACCCAGTGTGATTCGTACATTTTGTGTAACGCCTTCACGGCGGAGCTCACATAAAACGACCGTGGGCTCTTCCTATCAGAGCATAAAATTCTACCAGGAAGATTTTAATTTAGTCGATGGGATTAGAGTGTTATGTTTTTTCTAGCTGGACTTAAAAAGGTTTTAATCCCGAGGAATAAAGTATTAAAAAATAATTTCGCCACTATAGCGATTGTGGCCATTTGGTATCAAAACATTTGGCATACTCCTGATTGTCTGTCTCTTTCTGTCTCTCGCTCTATCTCTCTCTATCTCTCTCTCTCTCTCTATCTCTCTCTCTCTCCCTCTCTTTTTTACCAACTACTAATCCACTACCGAATTCATGGATTTTTGCATTGTATTTCTCTCTCTACACAGTTTTTATGTCAAGGGCATCTTTGCCCTGCCCATCAACATTTCAAGGACTCCATTTCATTTTTCATATAATTGACTCCCCATGGCAACCCCAACCAAAAGATTATCGCTCACATTAGCCACTGTCTGCAACATAAATCACGGAGTACTGTTGTCCAGGTGCCACAGCTCATACAATTGGCTAAAATATAGATCTTTTCGAACTTCACAAAGTTATATCTCTAAACTTACATAGAATTAAAAGAGCCATCACTAATTTATTCCAATCTCAAATGCCTGGCAAGAAAACATGTTGTTGTATTGAGAACAGGCGCTACGTTAGAAATGCGCATATTTACCTGAATTCTAGGCAGGAATGGGGGAAGTTCAACTTTGGGCCTTCTGGTTGTTATTCATTTGGGGGTAACCAGATTCCTCTGCAGAATTTCCCAAGCAGAATTTGCAGAATTTCTCTGCAGAATTTCCCTGGTAATGTCATCAGACATCCGTTTGATGGTAGCTAAAGTGAGAAGGCGACTAGTTGAGAAATCTAAACGACATGCTAACACCGATGCGTCTCAGGCTAGTAGGTAACTTCTATTACGGAAACTCAACTCACCAGCCTAGTGTGGCCGTTGGCAGTCCCAACACTAGGATCGGATGCAGTGGCCTGATAAGCCGCTCATCTTACCAAAATACCGAGTGGCGGATGCGCAGGCAGTCAGCCCAGCAACTAGGCAAGGTGTTTAAGTCTCTCTCTAACTGCGATTCCACTTCCAAAAACATTTTAAGGATTATAACTGCATAACATGTAGATCAAATAAAATATTGTTAGGCGCCATTATCGAAATAGCATCATAAGCGCAGTCCAATTAGAACTAAATTCCAGTCAAGTAATCTCACGATTTTCTTGGGGTTTCTAACATACTTTGGATTTATCCGCTAGAGTAACAACACACAACAGACAAATTATTTGTAATAGTGTTTGTTTGTGTATGGATATTTAGGTAAATTCTAAAGTGATATGAATTGAAACCTGTTCAGTAATTGTACATTTTTGATCACTGAAGAAAAGAATATTCTATATTTCCATCATATATTTGTCGAAACAAATTAGGAAGCATTAGGCCGACCAAATAATAATGCTGCCAATAAGGATGCGAAATTTTATTTGTCTTCTGAAAATGTAAATATATCAATGTCAGTATCTAACCAGTTATACAATTTGTTTTTGGCCAATTAATATCATTATATTGCTGACAAAATTCTCAAATGAATTGAATTTTATCAATTACCTATGCAAGCATAAAAAACCCA
The DNA here is from genome assembly GCA_019455685.1 of Philornis downsi. Classification (NCBI taxonomy): domain Eukaryota; kingdom Metazoa; phylum Arthropoda; class Insecta; order Diptera; family Muscidae; genus Philornis; species Philornis downsi. The sequence goes on along the minus strand of JAHXMU010000696.1, from coordinate 88,142 downwards.
TATAAAATTCCCCCAATTAATCAGAAAACTGAAGGCATTTCCTTTATAAGAAAACGTTTTATCATAACAAAGGAATATTTCGTTACAAATTAAGTGAGCAAATTTCCAATTTATTGAAAGGTCCTCTGCTAATAAACCATAAAGCCCAAACAGCGGCTACCAAATGGAATAAAGTCCTTTTTACCTTAACAAAAGCGAAAAACTGTAATAAAAACACGTCGTTGTATATTTTAGCCACTAATTGGCAATACTTTCATTAACATTTCGTTTCGTATCGTTGTTTTTATTTGCCTTCCACAGCGACGCAACGGAAAGAGGGTACTAAATGTTTACTCAAAAATTGGCTACTAACAAGTGCCTTGTAGAGACCCTTAAGACAAATCAAACTTTTGCAGCTGAATAATGACGTTTTTCTCCAAACAATATGCAACAACATCAAGGTTTTTTCCTTCGCCAAGAAGGATGTGGCAACAACTATAAGCCACCGTGCAAGCTCTGCACTGGGGAGGGACGACGACAATGTAAGCACCCAAACATGCAACCCCATTGTACACACACGTAACAACTACAACAACCAATCAACTAGTGAAAAGTAGCAACAGCAACAAGAGCGAACGCATGACCATCGTGAGTACGGAAAGTAGATGCCACATGGAAATGTGTCCCGAGGGTAGCATCACTCAACTAACAACGAGTACAACATGCGAGAGGAACATTTGCTGAAAGTTTATTCGAATAATATTTCGCATTGCCAACGTAACGAAGGATGAGAAATAACTGTTGCCTTTTCTTTGCCACCAACACCCCTAACAATTATTACAACAACAACAACGACAACAACGTAGCGTCAACAGCGATAAGAACAACGTAATAGATTTTGCCAGCGACCAAAAAAAAAAAAACAGAAAATGCTCTTGTGCAGAAACTGTTGTTATCCACGAGAGCCTACGCATGTCAAAAATCCCAATTTTAGGATCACCTCTCGAAATGTTCAAGTACTCAGTCACTGGCTGTTTGTTTTAAGCCTACCAATCTATATGACCATGAATCCAACAAAGTTGTGCAACCAGGGCAAACAGAAAACAGGAGAAAAGTTATGATATTCAAATGATTATGATGGTAAAAGATGACTTATTAGTGTACTCTATTGAATTTTGAACTCTCAAAAATATGTTGTAATGCAAGACCAAAAAGTAGCTGAAGGACAAGGCCGCCAAGCGTCAAGGCGGCGATATTGCAAGATGACAAAACGACAAGACGATAAGATCACGAAATGACTGGAAGGCTATAAAATAACATCAACAACTTTCAAATTTGTTGCTAACCCAACGCCATAAAGACAAATTATCAGAAAGTACAGGGTGGCGCAATAGAACGTGCATATTTAAAAAATAGATTAAAAAATAAATACAAAAGGTATGGTTAAAATAAATCTAAGGTATTGTAGAGTAATAAATGGAGTTTATTTTTTAAAAATAACATCATCTAAATGGTGACCCTCTCTACGACGGCACTCCTCTAACCGCAAACGAAAATTATTGAAAACTTTTTTCAGTAATACTGGTGTAATGGCTGCCATTTCACCACGGATATTCTCCTTGAGCTTTGAGGTATCCCCACAAAAAAAGTCAAGAGGCGTCAAGTCTAGACTACGTAGGGGCATGGGATATCACCTGTTTTCGAAATCAGTCTGCCAGGGAACATCTGTTTCACCACCGCCATGGAGTCATTTGATGTGTTACAGGTAGCTCCATCTTGTTGGAACCAAGTTCTGGAATTCACTATTCTTGAAGTTTCAATTTCTGGAGCCAAAAATCCGTCCAACATCTCAACACAGCGTTCCGTATTAACCGTGACGTTTTGGCCCCGCGCATTTTCGAAGAAAAAAGGACTATTCCTCTGCCAGAGATTGCTGCCCATACTGTCACTTTAGTACTATGCAATGGTTTGTGGTGTTTGATTTTGGGATTTTCACTGTTCCAGTAAACAATTTTGACGGTTTAAGAACCCATTCATAAGGAAATGAGCCTCGTCGGAGAAAAGGATATTGTCTAAATTGGAAAATCGATTAAGCATTTCATTAGCAAATGCGAGCCTTATTATGAAGTCAGACTCTTTTAATTCTTGTGTTAATTGCAGCTTATATGGATGCAGTTCAAGATCCAATGTTAAAATTCGTTGCAAACTTCGTCGCGATAATTGTAAGACAGACGATCTCTTGCGAGTCGACATTTGTGGATTTCCTCGTACTGACTCCATAACTCTCTCAACATTGTCTTCGGTCCTAGATGTTCTTGGGCGACCATTTGCTTGTGGTTTAAATGTTGAACTGGTCTCTTCAAAACGCTTTACCCATACTTTAATTAAATTAGCACTCGGAGCTTCACTAATTCGCTGTATTCCATATTCAGCACAATATAGTCGCCTAGTAGCAATATATGAACGAGAGTTCTCGTAAAATGCGCGCACGCAAAATGCGCGACGCTTCCCGTCGAAGTGATTCATAGCGACTAAAACTCCATAAGCCCGCCAACCCAACGAAGCAGGCGCCCCCCCGCCCGCACCTTTTCTACCCTGCACGTTCTATTGCGCCACCCTGTATATCATGGCGCGATGGTTAGTACACGTGAATACCGTTTGCATAATCTCACGTGCAACTCCCCATTCGGAATCGTCATTAAACTGTAGTTCCTGCTGAGTCCGCCTAACACTAGAATGTGTGTAAGCTCACTGAATGTGAGCAGCACTACTACATCTCATTCATGAGATGCCAGGAAATTTATTTTCTTTACTTTCTTTAATTAAACGCCGTTATTATTGTCCCTAAGCGGCTGACAGCGCTTCGAAAAATGTCGTACGCTTTTTAATATAAAGGACATTACAGGAGAGAGGGTATTGATACAAATACAACATTTCCTGCATTTACATCTTCTACTTTATTTAGTGAGCTAAAAATCGCCTTACAAAATAGTAAATTAAATACCAGAATATTGAAAATGAGCAAAAGTTTGTAAAATATGTCCACCGAATGTGAGAAACCCTCCCATGTCTCATTCATGAGACGCAAAAAAATTTGTGTAGTAAACCTTTTTTTGAAACCATCAGGAAATACTTAAAAAATTAAGTGGAATCCGAGCGAAATAATGTGCTAAAATATGAGATTCTTCTAATTTACAACCAAATATAAAGCGTAATTTTTTAATCGTAGTTTTTTTAAAAATCGAATAAAACACTCAAATTTTTATCATATATTAACATTTTTTATTGGAATCGATAAACTGGTCTTTGCCATTCAATTTTTAAAGATAATTTCATGTAAATGCTGTTCGCGGCTCCGTCTCAAAATACACATTCGGAAGGTCCAATTTTTCGTCACTTTTTCGAACATTTCGGTCTGAATTTCACGAATAACGCGTGTTATGTTATCCTGTAAGGCTTCAATAGTGTTCGGTTTGTCCACATAGACTAACGACTTGACATAACCCCACAGAAAATAACCGAGAGGCGTTAAATCGCAAGATCTTGGGGGCCAACTCACAGGGCCAAATCGAGAGATAAGCTGCTCACCAAATTCATCCCTCATATCCATCATTTCACGAGCAGTGTGGTATGTTGCACCGTCCCGATGAAACCACATGTCAACCAAGTTCAACTCAGCCAATTGAGACAAAAAAAAAAAGAAAAAAAAAGAATCGCGTATCATGGCTCGATATCGTTCGCCGTTGACGGCAACATTTCTTCCATGGAAAAATGGACCGATGATGCCTCCAGCCCATAGACCACACCAGACTGTCGTTTTCTCGGGGTGCATCAACCAGCAAGAACTGAGCCTCATCGAACACAATTTTTCGGTAAAACAGCGGAGTTTCATTGAGCTTTTGTAAGGCCTATTCACCCAAAATTAGACGTCATTCGGCTTCAATTCTTGCGTGAGTTAAATTTTATAGGCTTTCAAACCCAAATCGACGTGTAAAATTTTCCTTGTGGTTGAGTAACAAACACATGCCCAATCGCTGAGAACGGCGACGAATTGACATTTCACGATTGTCATTAACACTGGTCGCTACGGCTGCAATATTTTCTTCGGTACGCACTCTATGCATGGTGCGAAATTTGGAGATAACAGCAGGAATTGTTGATTCAGCAGGTCGATTATGACCACCATTAAATGGTCGTATTAAACGATGCACATTTGTCACAGAGCACGAATTTTGATAATAAATTTCAACGATTTGCAATCGTTGCTCGTTTGTTAGTCTCTCCATGATGAAATGGCAGAGTATACTGTACGCTTTTCACTTTGACAGATGGCCTGTGGACTTAAATCTTAAAAAATCACCCTGTATAACTACGAAAACCCTCTGCATTAGATTGAGGGCTGATCTTCCCCGCACTTCAAAACTCAATGTTTAACAAATAATTCTATAATTATTGTGCTCTTAGAAAACACTAGCATTATGTATTTTTCCCAAATCAGTTCATGAAGCTATACTGGAACAAACATCGTTGATTTCAAATTTTTTTTATTTTGTTTTTCTAAAATTTATTTAAATCATTGCTCATTTAATCGAATATATTCAATACTAATTAAATGCTGTAAAATATTTGTATATATTTTTACATATGTTTTTACGAATTTTACTCCAAAACCCTTTTTCTTTATTCCTCGCCAATTGAGTTATTGTTATCCATTATCCGTTTGAAAAGTAAAGTTAAATTAAACGTACATGAATGTATGATTTTGATGAAACTTTTATTTCATAATAACGCTTGGATCTTGCCATTATGTACGAAATACAATATAATTTAAATGACCACCTCTGGATAAGCTGCAGCAGTGGATCCTTTTGAGGTATGCTTATTTCGCTTTTACGCAAATTTCAGACGACATCTCGGCAATAGCTTGACGAATGTTGGCTTTCAAAAGAACCAACGTTTGGGGATTATCTTCGTAAACACAGTCTTTGACGTTCCCTCACCAAACAAATCTAACGGCGTTAAATTGTATGGTCTTGATGCCCAATTGATGTCGCCAAAACGTGAAATTACGCTTTCTGGAAACTTCACATGCAATAAAACCAAAACCGCTGTTGTTGTGTGGCTCGAGGCACCTTTCTGTTGAAACCACATGTCGTCCAGTTCGTAATATTCAATTGCAGACCAAAAAAAAAAAAAGTCGGTTATCATATGGTCATAGCGCTCTGAATTGGCATTCGGATTACACCTTCGGATCACACTTTCACTAACGAAAGCGATATTTTCGCCAGTGCGTACATTGCTATGATGCATAGGCCTGACCACATCTGTAGCGCTTCCAGTCTCTTCAAATTTATTTTTAATCTTTACCAATTCCATGAACAGTAGGTCAATTATGACGACCATAATCACCCCGTAATGCACAAAAAGTGCCCATGTTTGAATCACCACTTTCGTAGTAAGTTTTAACTACTTCTTTGCAATGAGGCACAGGCCTGAGCATATCTGTAACGCTTCCGGTCTCCTCAAATTTCTTTATAATCTTTGCCAATTTCTTGCACAGTAGGTCGGTTATGACGATCATAATCACCCCGCAATACGCGAAAAGTACTCACATTAAAATCACCACTTTCATAGTAAGTTTTAACTATTTTTGCGCGTTCTTTGATTGTTAGAAGATCCATATTCGTAAATGGCAAACCTTTCACTTAGTAAATAACACTTCAGATGGCAGGTATTTAATAGCTGACAGCCTTGCCAGACCGGCAGTTTTGAAAGCATTAAATGGATAACTCTATATAATCAAATAGATCAAACTTAAACTATGTATTTTAACGTTTAAAGAGTGAAAAACGAATCCTTAACGAAATTCAGGCCTTAATGATACCAAATTACAATCAATGTAGCCTGTGCTAATGATCCCAGTATATAAATTTATACTTCAATTTCTATTCCGAAAAAAATGTTGTGTGACTAACTTTCTTCTAATTTAGTTAACGGCCTCCCTGAAAATATGTGAGGTGTCAAATTTCAGCTTATTCGAATCATATGTTTTCTAAGAATCTTTGATGACTTTACCTGTGAAAAACGGAGGGATGGAGTTTCCGTACAAAAAATTTCATAGCTTCAAAAGTGATTTCCGATTAATTTTAATTAATACTCTTTTCAGCTATTGGTTTAGCATACGTAATATCAAAAATATTAGTGTAGGGTGCCCATATAAACAGAAAACAATACAATTATAACATTTTATTCATTGATGACGATGATGCCAAACATCATCGCATCACATCGCATCAACTCTTGTGCTGTTGCAATGAATGCAATGAATTGGCCTACGGCTCATTTGCTCGCTCGCATTGTTATCGTTTGCTGTCGAAGGAATGGAGTATCCTTCTGCATTGGTGGTGCCCCATCCTGGCCGACTGTGCAAACAATTCAACAATGCTTTGGTGCTGTGGCACATACTCGTACATGCTTACGTGCATTGTGAGAGCGAATTCATATGTTTTGTTTCGCTGGGGCCTTTTGTTTGTCGTGCAGGGGGAAACTGCAATTGTGCGGTGCGTACGATGCGAGAATATGTTGCAAGAACAATGACGCGATGTGTTTTCGCTTGCACTCACGGGGAATAAGGTGAGGTGAGGCCAGCCTCAGTGGTCATGTTGTGCCCCAAACATAGGCCGATGTGTGACTGTTTCAGAATACAATTGAAAGCTATTGAAGCGTATGAATGTACTATGAATACTATTATTGCTTGCAACGACCACCGCGCTACCATTACTACCACATCATTTGGCATTCATTTGCCACAGGAATGTATATTTTTTTATGCCACAGTTAGGAGAGCCAAGGACACGAGGTTCATTGGATAAGTTTTTGTCGGGAATGCAAGTACAATAGAATTAATTACATTTTAGCATACATTTTGTTGGCCAAAGCTGCAACATGTAGACGCCTTGTTCGCCGCAGCAGTGATAGTGATATGCAGAACTGTTCTGTTAACAAAAAGATAGTTAATTTCATTATCATATCAGAATCATATCAGCATCATAATGAAGTTCCCGGCCACAAATATATAGAGTTCCAAGTTCTAGAGTGCAACGTTATCTGCATTTCTTTGGTAACTTCCACAAGTGACTTATATAGGACACCAAGAATCTGCTTCGAGAAACTGACGAATCAAGTTAAAGCTTCTCAAAATGTCATTTGGATTCGTCATTAAAAGGTAGGTCCCTTTCAATGCGTTGAAATGGAATGCAATTGAATTTGGAGCATTTACTACACGATAGGGGTGACCGACAGTGGTTAGCACACGCGACTATCGTTTGTATGATTGCGGGTTCAATCCCGCCACCTATCATTATTTGAGTTGAGTAATCGGTTTCAGTTAGCTAAATGCTTTTCAATCTGTGACGTTCGGAATCGCCATTAAACTGCAGGTTCCGTTAAGCGACGTTAAAAATAGAATACCTGTAAGCTCACTGAATGTGAGGAACTTCTCCATGTCTCATTCATGACATGCAATGGAATTTGTGCTAAAGCCGTTGCTTTCGGAAAAAGTGTTTGTTTGGTGCGCATTATGGTCTGGAGGTGTCATTGGGCCGTATTAACGCTGGAGGAACCTCAAAAGATTCCACTGCTGCAACCAATCCACGAGCGGTCATTTAAATGACATTGTATTTTGCACATAATGGGAAGGTTTAAGCATCATTAAGAAATAAAAGTTTCATCGAAATCATAGCTTTATGTGCGTTTTATTGAACTTTAACTTTTTAGTAAACGAAAAATGGATAATCCTTTACTATTTTTGATTTAGTTTTTTTGGACGGTTACAACATTTGATTAAAAATTCTATTATTGAATGTAATTACTCTTCGATTTTTCATTAAGCACACAATGAATTACATGAAGTGCTTTAGAAACGAATTGAAGTGTAAATCATATTATTTAAATAATTACAATCGGCTTATACTGAATTATTAAATGATGATGGAAGAGCCACCTTATCCACCCGTGAAACAAAAAAAAAACTCACTATTTGTTATGTCCAGGTGACGCCACAGTGGTATCATGGAGATTTCGTGGTTGTAGTCGGCAAGAGCCCCAGCCTCTTTTCATTTCAAACACAACGAGGACCATGTGATAAGCCGCCTCCAACTTTCGATAAAATTATAAAAAAAATTTCTTTCGCAAAAATTATAATTCCCTCGTTAGTCAATTACGTACGTATGACAAGTAGACCCTAAGACATTAGTTGGAATCTGAGTTCCAAGAGAAGAAAAGCAAAACAGTTTACAGATTGCCCAAATTGTCCAGATTGCCCATTGTGATTTGGAAGCTGAGTTTCAAGAGAAAAAGGTAAAACATTTTACAGATTGCCCAGATTGCCCATAGTGAATTGGAAACTGAGTTCCAAGAGAAAAAAGCAAAACATTTTACAGATTGCCCATAGTGAATTGGAAACTGAGTTACGAAAGAAAAAAGCAATACATTTTACAGATTGCCCATAGTGAGTTGGAAGCTGAGTTCCAAGAGAAAAAAAAACGAAACATTTTGCAAAAAGCAAAACATTTTACAGATTGCTCAGATTGCTCCGATTGCCCATAGTGAAATGGAAGCTGAGTTACCAGAGAGAAAAGCAAAACATTTTACAGATTGCCCTGATAGCCCATTATGAATTCGAATTTAAGTTCCAAGAGAAAAAGGCAAAACGCTTTACAGATTGCCCTGATAGCCTAGATTGCCCATAGTGAATTGAAAGCTGAGTTCCAAGAGAAAAAAGCAAAATATTTTACAGATTGCACATAATGAATTCAAACCTCAGTTTCAAGAGAAAAAAAGGGAGAATATTTCACAGATTCTCCAGATTGCGCATAACGAATTGAAACCTGAGTTCCAATAGAGAAAAGCAAAATATTTTGCAGATTGCCCAGATTGCCCATAGTAAATTGGAGCATGACTTCCGACAGAAAAACTGTAAAACATTTTACAGATTGCCCAGATTGCCCATAGTGAATTAAAACCTGAGTTTTAAGAGAAAAAAGGCAACACATTTTAAACAATACTGTGCATTTTTTTTGTGAGTCCACAAACCGAAACCTGTTCGAAATGTACAAGGTTTTTTTGTTCATTGTTTTTTTATTGGATCTGTCTTACGAAATTTACAATATGTATTCAAATCTTAAACCTATCTTAAACTAAAGTATCCTGCCATTGCCGGATCTTGTTTTTGGCGAGAAGTACTGTTTATCACCGGACCAAGTCTAGCGTGTCCTTTCTTTTTAGCCGTATATGACCGGGAAAATTTTGAAGGTTTTGAGCGAGTGGGTTTGAGTGGGAGGACAACTTCGATACATATGACCTGTTTAATTTTTTTTATTTCCTCGGAAATATAAGGAATGTTTAAATCTTTGTGTATATTATCATTCCTAATATACCATGGGGCACCACGATTTTGGCGCATGTACAAGGTGGCGCACGAATAGTACTACGGTGTAATAGTAACTGTCAATAGGGACGGTTATTTAAAGATGTTAAAGGAATCTGTTTTTACCCAAAACTGCGCCAAAGACATAGCCGTTTCAACACCATTTGGTTCCTGCAAAATGGAGCAACTGCACATATAGCCAGGCCGGTTATGCCGGATTAATATCCAGAAACTCCACTTTCCGCTGACCCCCAATGTCACCAAGAGGTGTACAAAACGAAACCAAGGAATTTGACTAAATCGAAATAGTTCATTAAAACAATAATTGCGGCGATTCTGCACTGAATAATTTTCTGATTAGTTGTCCCATATGCGTGAATGAGCATGGGGGTCATTTGCGGTTTATGATGTTCAAAACCAATTAATTGTATAAAGTAAAATTAAATTTTCTATACAAAAAAAAAAAAAATTGAAAACATCCTTTAAAAAAGAAAGTTATTAGAATTTCGTATTGTATTGCAATTGATGCATCACCCTGTACAATTTTGTTTTCTAATTGACCTTCTGGAAAAAGGGGTCAAGTTTATATTATGCATTTTGCAAAAACTTCCGTCGCGGACCTCGCAGTGCACTTACCTCAAAGGTAACTTGTAATTGTTTACACATAAATGCCTTTTGGTTGCAGTTAAACAGGGCGTGTGTGCAGTACTTTTATAGGGTCATGCATCTGTTTGTTTGCACACACACACACACTATAAACTTATTTTAGTTACGCACACGAAAAAAACCATATGCCATAAGTTTCGATCGTAACTTGTAGTCGTTGTTGTTGCCACTGCTGTTCTCTACTGTAGAGAGGAATGGGGGGATGGACTACGAAAACCGACATTTGAATTATATGCCCTTTTGCGTGGAGTTGTTTTGTAAAGAATTCATTTTCGTTATTTTTTACTCCCCAAAATATAAAACTGAAGAAAAACTGGCGACCTTATAGTGCTACATCCACCGAAAACGCATTCCCCTCCTTGTCTCACCTCACCCATTCCATAGCAAGTGTGTTCAGCGATGGAATCCTTCCTTGTGCACACACACACACACACACATCCACATGCGCTCACGAACATACCGGCAACGTGATAGTCAATCCTACTTGAGTTTTACACGTGAAATTACCCACTCATATAGGAGCGGGCCCGCATGTGTGTGTGTTTGTGGGTTTATTTGCGTATGTAAGATGGTTTCGTACAAGATATACGAGTAGTATCGCTCGTACATACAGTTATATGCATACGTTTCAAGGCTCATTGAGCATGTTTATTAGCCAGCTTTTTGTGCTAATTAGCTACAGTACTTCATGGTTATTAAGATTGTGGCAAAGTGGTTGCAATTCAGCGAACAACAATAACCATATTTCTATTTTTTTTTTTTTTTTGTTGTGTTGTGTTGCGTTGTGTGTTGTTGCTGTTGCTGTTAAGCATTTCGTTTCCACCTTCCAGCCAAAATGAACGAAACAGGGAGAGTGAGAGCGAGATGCTGCTGTGCAAGTGTAGACACACTTCCATACAAAATGCGACGGATGACGACGGCATTGATGCTGGCAGTTGGATGCATCTTGGTCCGCTCTCTGACACACACGCTCGTGCCACAAAATGTGGCAACAGCAGGCCGTGTGCAAAGTGCTTGATTTGTTTTGCACTTATTTTATTCAAAGTTGGCTCGCATATCTTACCCACATGCAGACACTGCATCCATCTCACACCCCCTGGACGTGGCTGTCATCTCATAATTCATAACTGGGGAAATAATCTTAATCACCTTCTCAGGATACTGAATGTAAATTGAATGTGACTCTTGTAAATATGGCACAGCAATTGTCTCGAAACCTCCTCCCTGGAATGCAAAATTATGATAAAAAGTGCAACCACTTTCCTCAATTGTACTTCCACCCCCCTGTAGCCGTGACCAATAGACTTGTACGATGCACGGCAGTTCGTGTACCTTCCCCGCAGTGTCGCAACGATGAAAAAAACAAAAACAAGTTAATTATCTCTGCTGGGCCGTTGCAGTAAGTGAAAGCATTATGTCATTGCATTCTAATTGCTTTCTTTCATTATCTGTCGCGTATGCTGCACAACTTCCATTTCACTTATGAGTTTCCTGTTCATTCACTCACCTCATCATATGATGGCATCACACGGAAACAGGAAATGAACTTTAGTCGTAGTTGTTTATTTCTACCACTTTGTGACCGCCTAGAAGTATGTTATATAATTTTTTTGTCGTCAACTGAAAGATCACTGCCAACCGATAACAGGGTGTAGATGCAAAGTAAAAAAAACTACATATTATTCATAATAAAAATTCTATGAAAGCAGCGGATGTGGAACAACAAATGTCAGTTTGAGACAAAAGATTCGTTATAGGAAACCGTCAATTAACAAAATATGTGTAATGAGTGGCCACATTAAGCCGTTTGGTGTAGGACTATCCAATATTTGCCAACGATTACTATACATTGTTCTTAATTACCAAATACATGATAAATTTGTTGGAAAATTTTTGGAATAAGTTTTTTAGAGGTCAGTTCACTACTTTCTTGGCCAGTTTTTAACCTGTTTGACTAATTTAGCCTGAAAGCCATGACCCTGTCCACCGGCAGATAGGTAGGCGTCCCAAAAACTTCCTTTTATAAATATTATCGACATTCCTTTCCTCCGTTAAAATTCGACAAAGCCTTAGAAAGTATATTAATTCAGATGTGAAATTCACTAGTCTAGTCTGTCAACTACCACCACATACTTATTTTATTTAAATAGTAAATAAATGCTTAGAAAAATTCTAGTGGTAGATTCATTTCATTTCATTCATTTAGGTCTGTGGATATATAAATCCTTACAGACTAAGAATTGACATAAATGTCTCAAGAAAGTTATGTAAATATGTAAATTATTTTATTTTAAAGGAATTTTTTTTTTTTTTTTAAAGGAACAGTTTAACATTATTTCTAGACATACCAAACTCTAAATGTTGAACTGGGTATTCACTTCTTGCAATCCTATTTAGGTTATTGAATTCAATAAATTCGCGATTCAAAGCACTATACTGGGCATAATTTGTGGAATGGTGGAATTATATCTCAGTGATCTCGGCTCAGTCACGTTGGAGAAAAGCTTTTCTACTGACCGATTTTGAATAGTTTCGAACTTAGTCTACTTATAAACGTGAAACATTTTCTTGCTAACTTTCGGTCAACTGACAGCAACTGCTTTCAGTTGTTTTTATAGAATTCACCATAGGATTGGGAGTAAAATGAATTCGTCATTCCGTTTGAAACAGCCGGAAATAATCGACTGAGACCTCATGACGAATATGCCGTTCATTTGCAGCAAAGCCGTCACAGCTCTGAATTTGCGATGTTTGCAGTGTTCTCGTATACCACAAAACTCGGTGTCCACTCTTTTACATAATTATTAGGTGCGCAACTAATTTTCCGCTGTTTGGTAATAGATGGCGCCAGCTGTAAGTGCTAGTCGATGCTGCCATAACCTCAATGTCACGAGCCAAGCTTAGGTATATGCTAAACATACCGCCTCGACACAGTAGTGGTTTTCTTTTGACGTCATATTCTTTTTTGGTTGTGTGAATATGTATGACTTTGTGCCAAATAACCGTGATATGCGGGAAGTATTAATGTTCTTCTTTCAAACGAATACGGCAGTTGAAGCTCATCATCGAGCTTCAAAACGTTTACGGAGATGCTGCTTTAAGTGAAACAACGTATCGAGATTGGCTCCTTCGCTTTAAAGGCTGTGTTTTTGGTGTTAACGACCGTTCGCGGCAAGGAAGACAAAAGCCTTCACTGAATTGACGACATTGCTTGATAGAGATCCATGTCAAAAGCAGGTAGAGCTTGCTTCAGTATTAGGAGTTACCCGCCAAGCCATTTTCAAGCGTTTGTATGCATTGGGAATGATTTAAAAGCAAGGAACTTTGGTTCCCTCTGAGTTGATGTCAAAGGACGTTGAGCGTCGTTTTTTCACATGTGAACAACTGCTTCAGCGATAAAAAAGGAAGGGTTTTCTTCATCGTATTGTAACAGGTAATGAAAAATGGTTTCATTACAGCAATCCAAAGAAAAGGACGTCATGGCGGCTGCCCGATCATGCTTCTACGTCGTCGCCTTGGCCGAATATTCACGCTGCGAAGGTTATGCTCTGTATTTGGTGGGACCAGGTCGCTGTTATTTATTACGAGCTGTGAAAACCAAACAAAACCGTAGCTGGGGATCGGTATCGACATGTTTACATGTTCGGTTTTAAAAGTAAAGTTGAGTGAAACACACATAAAGCTATGATTTCGTTGAAACTTCTATTTCTTAATAATATTTGGACCTTGCCATTTTACGAGTATACGAAATGGAATGCCACTAAAATGACCTCTTTTGGATTGGTTGCAACAGTAGATCCTTTTGAGATAGTTTTCGACCACTTTTTTGAACATTTCGAGCGGTATCTTGGCGAGAACTTGACGAATGTTGGTTTTCAAATGCTCCAACGTTTGCGGTTTATCCGCGTCAATACAATCTTAGACGTAGCCCCACAAAAAAGTCTAACGGCGTCAAATCGCATGATCTTGGTGGTCAATTGACGTTGCCAAAACGTGATATTACGCTTTCTGGAAACTTCTTATGCAATCAACTGTGTATATTTACATGAGTCTCACCGTGAGGCCTTACTCATGGTATGCCATCACACATGATACTGTTTTCTATAATTCTTCTCTTGGTTATAATTCCTTTCTTCTTGCGGCAGCCGGCCACACTAATCCCGAAAGGATTAGTCGAACTACCTTTAAGATTAGAAGTAGATCCCCTTGGAAAAACTTCCTCAGGGCCCGCTTCCTCTCTCGGCCAAAGTACCTTTGCAGTCACTTGGTATAAAGTGAGCTACCTCCCGGTTAGGAGTTGATTACCTCAACAATTGGCATAACATATGAAGACCTCGATAGACATGAACCGTGTTTTCTAAGCTTCTGCCTTCCTTCAGCAATGCAACCTGAAGCAACGCAAAAGCACTAAAAACACACGTTCGGGCAACCACAACCAGCATGATGCTCCCACAAGGGGTCCAACGCCATCGACCAAGCAAGAACAATGTTCCTTGGGTCCCTGGTCACCCGTGCTACCAGAAGAGAAGAATACTCTGGTCTGGGTTTGCCAGACAAGCTACTCCAGTTTTGCTTCATCATATCTCGCTTGGAACTGGTAATCCATTATCTACGGCATAGATTTTCAATGTCCGAGGAGAAAATACCAACACAGCAAATTAACGCCATGCTCCTCTAGTCTATTAACCATATCTCTCCATGGAGGAACTCCATGGTCGTACGACTATTAAAACGGAGAAGATAAATCTCCCGATATTTCTCGATGGCTACTCTATGTCCGCTCCTGTTGCCAGGGTGACTTCTTATGCAATAAAGCTAAAATCGGTCACGTTATGTGGCTCGTGGCACCGTCTTGTTGAAACCACATATCGTTCAGTTGATAATCTTCTATTGGATGCCAAAAAAAAAAATCGATTATCGGATTATCCGCCACACTTTCACTAACAGATGGGATATTGCGTGCATTGCGATAATTCACAGGCCTGACTACATCTGTAACGCTTCGAGTCTCTTCAAATTTCTTTATAATCTTGCTAATCCCTTGCACAGTAGGTTGATTATGACGACCATAATCACCACGGAATGCGCGAAGGATTCACTGCTGCAACCAATCCAGAGGCGGTCATTTAAATAACTTTGTACTTCGTATATAATGGCAAGGTCCAAGCATTATAATGAAGTGAAAGTTTCTCCGAAATCATAGCGTTATGTGTGTTTTATTTAACTTTACTTTTGAAACCGGAAAATATAATATAATAAATATAATAAAGTTCTAAAAAATTATTAGTTAAGATTTTTTTTGTCACACCACATTGATATCTAACACGGTGCGAAGCCGACTTTCACTACAATATTTAAATACATATATTGATGTCCTAAAATTTGTCAGGTGAATACACTGTAGATTTCGAATCAAAAATGAACGTTCATTTTTTACTATTAATTTAATCGATTAAACATATACTTTCCATTTTGGCTTTATTAAATAAAATTTAAGTTTGCGTAGAAATGATTAATGACACTACATATCGGCCTTTTTTCCAATTAAACATTGAAACGTCAACGTTTCATAAATTTGCAAAAGCGAAAATTCGGCTCTCAATAAATTTAGAAAAGCAGAGTCGAGTATATGTAACCCCCTATTTCATTGTCCTTCGTTAACTCTTGCATTCTTCAAATATACAGGGTGGGCCATAATGGTGTTGGCGGTTTAAATATTCAATTAAAAAAAAAACTGCGAAACATAAAAAAAATATATTTGTATTTTTAAAAAGTAGAAGCATGGGAATTTTTAAGACTTAAAAATAATGTCCAAATGGCTTCCCTCGCCTGCTTGACACTCTTAGAACCGAAGTCGCAAATTTTGGAAAACTCGTTGAAATTTTCACCTTAATGGCCATGTGAACAAGCAAAATTTTCGGTTCTGGTCCGAGACTAATCCCCGACGCTCGCATGAACGTCCACTTCACAGCCCTAAGCTTGTCGTGTGGGCTGGGATAACGTCAACCGGTATTATTGGACCATACTTTTTTGAGGACGAAAGAGGGCATGCGATGACGGTTAGAGCGAACAATTATTGCAACATGCTATCAGACTTTTTGGTGTCAGCTTTGCAAGAACTTCAAGGCAATACCTCGAGGATGTGGTTTCAACAGGATGGGGCCACATGTCATACGGCTAGGGTATCCATAGAGCTGCTGAAAAATGTTTTTCCTGGAAAACTCATTTCGAAAAGGGGGGATATTGAATGACCCCCACGTAGCCCGATCTCTTTCCATGCGATTATTTTCTATGGGGCTACCTCAAATCGGTAGTCTACGAGAATAATCCGACCAATTTAGAGCAGTTGAAGAGGAACATTATTCAGGAAAGTAACAAAATACCGAGAACAACTTTTAAACGAGTTTTCCAAAATTTGCGACTTCGGTTCCAAGAGTGTCAAGCAGCCGAGGGAAGCCATTTGGACAACATTATTTTTAAGTCTTAAAAATTCCCATGCTTCTATTTTTTAAAAATACAAATATATTTTTTTATGTTTCGTAGTTTTTTTTTTAATTGAATATTTAAACCGCCAACACCCTTATGACCCACCCTGTATTTAAGTAATAGCATTTCATTTATTTCATTTAATGCACTCACTTCATTACACTGTTTTCAATTTAAATTCAGAAAATTTATATTTTCCAAATAAAATTGAAATTGTCGATATATCGGAGGAAATTGAGAAAATTTATTCATTCATATTTGTTTTTTTTTTCATTTATATTTCAGAAAAACCCAAATGGAATAGAGAATTAATTTGGGGTAATTTCGAATAACAACAATAAAATCTATTTATTTCACATACATATATCATGAATTTTCCAAAGGGATGTCAATGTCAGTAGCACATCGACGAGCTCAGGAAGGGCCGTACATGGGATGATGATCAACGTACAGTGATGGTCAAAACATATGCAACTTAAATAAAATTTTAACTAAAAGTACATTTTTTAATCAAAATACCTTAAGAGCTTTCTTAATTTAATTATTATTATTTTTTTTTTTTTTTGTATTAAATTCAGTTATTTTTCGACTTATTTGTAATTTCGACTTATTTTGTTAAAACTATTTTGTTTTCTTTTTTTTTTTTTTGTTTGTTTTAAGGTAATGAATATTTCTGATTTTGCAATATATTAAAAAAAATACTGAATTTAATAAAAAAGAAATAAATTAAGATTTCTAAAGTGTTTTGACTAAAAAATTTACTTTTAGTTAAAATTTCATTTAAGTAGCATATGTTTTGACCACCACTGTAACAATTTACATTCCTTATAAGTCGTTATATATTTATACTACAAAAGCAGTTTAAAATGATGCTAAAAACTTAAAAAAAAAAACTGCAAATTAATTTCAGTTAAAGATTTCACAAATGCTTAGGACACAAACTTAAATAGTCCTAAAAATGCTATCTTTTTCGAAATTTTCTAAAAAAAAAATAAAAAAGACAATACAATTGAATACTTGATTTTTTCATACTTTGGTATTTTTGTTTATCACGCCCCTATATCCTGAATGCGCTTTCCATTCCAAAACTTCCTTTATATTTGCAAATTTTTTTATCTATATTTGTTGGTTTATTAGGTTTTTGTTTTACGCTCTCTTGACATCTATTTATTTTAATTTTTTTTTTATTTTATTTATAAATTTGAAAATACATTTTGATATTCGGTCACTGAGTTAGCTGAGATAAAGAAATTGTATTCTCAGCCATAAATCATTAAATGGAAATACTTTTAGGAGTCTGGGGATGTATTTTTAGGATCTTTAGTCCGTTATTAATACATGCATGCGCTCATTATTTCAAGAACGTATTAATGCAGGCACTTTTGGACAATTCTGTGTTAGAGAGTTAATACATGAATGGTTATAATTTGATAGATCTCCTAAAAAGTCGTCTATTTTTTTAATAACATGGCTGCAACTTATTTTAGAATGAACACAAATTCATCCAATTGGCATCATTTGATCGAAAATCTAGTCATTTTAAATATAACATTAATACCACAACAGTTACGCCGCCAAATGTTCGAAAACAAAAGCTTATGTTCTTGCAAAGTAAAATCGACGCTCCAAAAATTCTGTAAATACTGCAAATCGCGGCAGACCAATTCAATATTCAATAGAAATTCACCAAGAAGCTTTGCAAAAGTAGGACATGCCTCAATTTTTCTTCATTTAATAATTTTTTTTCAATATTTATTCTTGCTTTTTTTAATTTATTCATTGAAAATTCATTTATTTTTTTTTTATTTATTTATTATTTTTATTTATTTATCATTGACAAAATTTCCAATTTCATTTGAAGATGTCTTTATTTCATTTGGAAATTTCTTTACTTAGTCCAAAAATTAAACAGTTTATTATGAAATTGTCCTAATGTCATTTGTAATTTTCTCAAATATAAATACAAAAAATGTATTTTCACTGTGAACTTTGTGTGTCTGTTCAAGAACTAAGGTGCATTTTCATTGGCTCTGCTGGACTCTTCCATTGTAACAATTGGGCTTTGGTTGCGATGTCATAACCATCGTCACCAGTTATGACCTTTTTAAGCAAATCTGACGTCATTCACCAATTCTCGAGCGATGTTCACGCGTCGTCGTTTTTGGTCAAACTTCAGCATTTTTGGAACGAACTTCGCTGCCAGACGTTTCATGGCCTAAATTTCCGAAAAGATGGCATGACATGGGCCAACCGATATGCCGACATCCTCAGCAATTTCTCTAATTGTGATTCGACGAATCTCCATAACGATTTTCTTTACTTTCTCAACATTTTTATCGGTTGTTGGTGTGCTGGGGCGTCCAGAGCGAACGTCGTCATTCACATCTTCTCGATCTTCTGTGAAAAGTTTCACCACTAGAACTTTTCACAGAAGATCGAGAAGATGTGAATGACGAAACATTTTTTTGACTCAGAGTACTCCTACCGTATGCCACTATCAACATTTCAAGTGTTTTTGAGCACTTAATTCCGTTTTTTACACAAAATTTGATACAACTTCTTTGAACCATTTTTTCTATAACAGAAAATCGCCCAACGCGCAAAATACTTGTCTTATTTATGCCTCTCGCAAACAAACTAAACATGCTATATGAATAAAACCGCCAACATATCTTCGAGACGAATGTATCAACATAAAAAAATAATATTCGAAAGTCGAATGTACGTAGCCCGCGAAATTTGAAAATTCACCTATTTTTTTGAACACACCTCGTACAGTTGGAAAACCTCAACTCCATTTGCAATGTTCTCGAAATTTCTCCCTTTCTTTGGAAATTTTTTTATTTCGTCCAAAAATATCCCAGTTTAATATGAAATTTTCTCAATCTCATTTGCAATTTTCTCAAATATAAATACAAAAGTTCTATTTTCACTGTGAATTTTTTCATATACAATTGAAGAACCTCAATTTAATTTGCAATGTTCTCGAAAATATTATTTTCAATTTTTCAATTTTTTAAATATATTGGTGGAAAATGTTATTTTCATTTGGAATTTTCAGAAATATAAATGGACTTGTTTTTAAATAAGTCATTACTTTTACAATCTCTTCCAAAATTGCAACCATAATACTTTACAGAACATCCTGTTAAACGTACTTACCTGTTCTTCCCAAGTTTTCGATCATTTCCGTTACGCATTGCCAACCCCATTAGAATAGGTCAAAAACACACACAAAATCACTTTTCCTCTCCAAGAACCGGATGTGTTGCCACTAAGCGCACAGCCACACAACTGAACGGCCCTCATCGTCAATTTACGAAAATCTAATTTTTCCAATAAGCAATGATTTGGTTGCTTTCGAACATGTTCGGTGAAGTTGATGGGTTGCGTCAAGCACTCAACATACGGAACGAAGGATAGGCAGCCGCCACAATTGAGTTTCCCCAATAAAGTTTACATGTTGCATTGCCCCAAAAGGTTTTGGCAAAGCAAGTGCTTACGTCAAGCTTTGGCTACTCATTGATGCGATTGATTCCGTCTCGTTTAATTAACTGGAATTGTCTATTCTTCCCTTTAAATCAATAAATGTTTGCTGATTATTTCTTCTTCTTTGCATGGAGCCATAAAAAATTCAATGATTCTAACATTGGCAGATATTTATTTACATTATTCTTGCTGTTGTTTTTCTATTTCTACGCTCCATTACATGTGAAAATGGTTGCGGCAGAGAGACCATAAAACCCATAAACTGTGACAGACAAGCATGTGATTGTTTAGTTCGCTTTGACTCATCGTGCCTTGATCTGATGGTCATCCCTTGGAGCTTAAGATTGACCAAATTCTTTAAGGTCACTGCTATCTATCCTCAATGCCACGAGAATGATTTTGGTTTAGGTTTTCATTACTGGTGCTTATGTTTATAATCTAAATCCAAGCATTTTAGGAGACATTTCTAAAGGAATCCCTCCGGCATCTGTAGCAATATTGTTGTTACTATGCCACAGTGTTTTAGAGTACTTTTTCTTTTTGCGAAAATTTCAGACTTTAAGTATTTTTTTGAATACATTACATTGCGGAGTCTGTATTATATTACGCAATCTGTGTACAAATTTCCTAAACATGTTTAAACCACATACACTATCGAAAACTACCTCGAAAGGATCCGGAGGCGGTCGTTTAAATGACACCGTATTTCGTACATTATGGCAGGATCCAAGCATTACGATGAAGTAAAAGTTTCATTGAAATCATACCTTTATGTGTGTTTAATTTAACTTTACTTTTGAAACCGAAAAATGGATGATCTTTTATTGTAAATTTGGAAAAACCTCTGTTATCTGATATTATAAATACATACTCGTATTTGCTTAATACATTTTTCATGCACTCCAAAAGCATATAAAAAATCAACTTCGCATATATCTGTCAATTTCGCTTCTTAAACACAGAAATCCAATTTAATACTGATTTTGGACTGGAACAACCAAATATCTTTCCTAGGGTAACTTAGAGGGCTAAATTCGAATCTGTAATAATAATTACAATAATTGCATAGGAACAATTACATAGAACGAGGAGCAAGTCTATTAATATAATATTTGCGTATTAATAAACTTTTCCTTAATCCAAATAAAACGAAATTGATAAGATTTAGGCCACATTGTCGGTTCAACAATAGCCTTAGTACAGGGTGGCGCAATAGAACGTGCATATTGCATCATCTTTTTTTGAGGGGTAGAAAAGGCGCGGGCGGGGGGGCGCCTACATCGTTGGGTTGGCGGGCTCATAGAGTTTTAGTCGCTATGAATCACTTCGACGGGAAGCGAAGCGGGAACGAGAACTCTCGTTCATATATTGCTACTAGGCGACTATATTGTGCT
>JAHXMU010000696.1:35446-61701 GCA_019455685.1 Philornis downsi | reverse complement strand
TCACCCACGAATGTACTCACAAACATATGGACACACAGACAAACAATCAAAGTAAGGACAAAGGATTTACAAAATCAATTTTAATGTCAAACAACTCACGCCCAAGGTATCGGTGGCGATGAAACAATTTCCAATTATATTCGATTATTGTAAAAGTATGCTGAGTTCCATACAAATAATTTGCATAATAACGATGGTCAATTTGCAATAACAACTTAATGGGACTTTTGTAGTGCTAGATCGGTCATAAAACAAACGCATAGACGATGTAACATTGACAAAGTTTGATGTGTTTACACCCTACGCGGTGTAAATTTGCTTTGCAAACTAGTTAGCGGTGTTATAACCAGCATCGACAGATTTGTAATATAAATAAAATTTTCAGATGGGCTCAACCTGGATTTTTCCTAACAAATAAACTCTGAACTCAGTTTACAAGCCCCGACGTGGCGGCACTCTTGTCGCGCATTATCCTAGAAAATGGGTTTCCACACGGAATCGGACTTGAGGTTAGTCAAAGTTGTTGGAAGTTTATAATAATGCTGGTTTTTTAATCAATTATCGATCTTCAATGTAATATGATATTGTTTCTTAGCTCGTTTTAAGAACGTTTTTCTACAGGGTGACGCATGCATCGTGCAACAAACACAATATCAATGTCAATAGAGACTATTATTTCCAGATATTGAAGGAGGTTTTTTTCATGTCTGTTTTTTATATATCCGTTTCAACAGTATTTGGTCCCAGCAAGGCGGAGCAACTGCACACAAAGTAAAATTAATTCGATTTAGGGTCGTTTTTTACAGGGTGGCGTACGAATCGTGCTACAAACACAATGCCAATGTAAATAGAGACCGTTATTTACAGATATTTAAGGAGTATTTTTCTCATCCATATCCGTTCTTTTATATATCCGTTTCAACAGTACTTGGTTCCAGCAAGATGGAGCAACTGCACACATAGCAAACTAAACTTAATTCGATTTAAGATCATTTTTATATAGGGTGGCGCACGAATCATGCTACAAACACAATGTCAATGTCAATAGGGGCCGTTATTTAAAGATGTTGTAGGAGTTTTTTTACTCAGAATCGCGCCGACACCATAGACATGCCAATTGGGTGCTACAGCAACCGTCTTTCAATGTAGATTTTACGAACAAAATTTTCTTCAGCGATGAAGCTCATTTCTCACTCAGTGGTTACGTCAACAAGCAAAATTGTCACATATGGCGCTCGCAGAACCCAGAAGTGATTGTGGGAAAGCCATTGCATCCGGAAAAAGTGTCTGCTTGCTACGCATTATGGTCTGGAGTTGTCACTGGGCCGTATTTTTTTCGGAAATGACGCTACAGGAACCGTTACCGTCAATTCAGAACACTATGGCCGTGTGATAATCGACTTTTTTTTGGCATACAATTGACAGCGGTAAGCTGGACGATGTATGGTTTCCACAAGACGGTGCCACGAGCCACACAACAGGACCGATTTTGACTTTATTGCATGAGCAGTTTCCAGAAAGCGTAATTTCACGTTTTGGCAACGTCAATTAGCCACAAAGACCATGCCATTTGATACCGTTAGACTTTCTTTTGTGGAACTACGTCTGTAAAAGTGTCCATCTTTTGAAGCTATCAATGAATCTAGCCATTCCTTGATGTCGACCGTGTGGCATCGAACGGAACAAGTGATAATCGGACGTCGTAATATCTGGAGAATATGGCGAATGGGGTGAGACTTCCCAGCTCCGCGTTTCCAAGTAGGCCGAGCGTTGGCATACTGAAGAATCACTTTTCCGTGCCTCTCCGTGTATTGAGGGCATTTCTCGCGCAAAGTTCGGCTGAATCGCATTAATTGCAATGATGGTTTCGCTTGGCTTCAACAGCTCGTAATAAATAACGCCGCCCTATTCCTACTAAATACAGAGCATAACCCTCGCAGCGTGAATATTCGGCCGAGGCGAAGACGTAGAAACATGACCAGTCAGCCCTCATGACTTTCTTTTCTTTGGATTGCTGTAATGAATTAATTTTTCATCAATCGTTACAATACGATGAAGAAACCACTTCCTTTTTTGTCGCTGAATCAGTTGTTCACAGGCGAAAAAACGACGCTCAACGTCCCTTGGCTTCGAAGCATAAGGAACCCAAGTTTCTTGTTTTTGAATCATTCCCAACGTATGCAATGGCTTGGCAATTGCTTGGCAGGTAACTCCTAATACTGAATACTGACACGGATCCCCATCAAGCAATGCCGTCAATTCAGTGTCTTCGAAGGTTTTTCGTCTTCCTTTACCCGAACGGTCGACAACATCTAAATCACCGTCTTTAAAGCGACGGAACCAATCTCGACAAGTTGTTTCACTTAAGGCAGCATCTTCGTAAACGGTGAATCGCTGTTTGAAAGAAGCAAATCAATAGTTCCCGCATATGATGACTATTTGGCACAAAGCAATAGATTTTCAAACAGCCAAAATAATATGACGTTAGAAGAAAATCACTATTGCGTCAAGGCGGTATGTTTGCCATATGCCTTAGCTTGGCTCTTGACGTTTAGGTTATAGCAAAATCGACTAGCACTTCCAGCTGGGGCCATCTATTGGCAAACAGCGGGCAAGAATATTGCGCACCTAATATTTGGTACATAATGGCAAAATCCCAACTTTATATTGAAATAAAAGTTTCATGGAAATCATAGCTTTATGTGTGTTTTATTTAACTTTACCGAAAAATGGATAACCCGGTATTAGTAGTTATATAAACGCTGTTAACTTTACCCAATTCTCAATCTCATACCGGATACAAATAAATGTTAAAGTTAGAAAAAGAAAACAATACAATTACAAGCTTGCTTAATATTTATGCTCATATACGAGTATAGGCTCATAACTTCATACCTGTTTAATATTTATTACAAGAGACGACAGTCAATACCAGTAATGCGGTAAATAGGCCGAACTTTAATCGTCTTTAAGGACTAACTAGTCAACAAATTAGCATTCATACTGAGCTCAACTGAAGTCAAATCGCATTTGCCCACCTGCCAGAAAGCGCAAAAACATACCATACACACACACACACAGAAGACGGCCTCCTACAAGGTATAAAATTTCCTAAGAAAATGACTCATGGGTTAGTTTATTTGATTTTCATTATGGTGAATTTGAAACAAATCACAATGTCTACTACTACTACTACTACTGGTACGAAAGACTGAAAAAGCCTTGCAGACATTTTCACTTACCATCATACAAATATACATTTGTATATTATGTGAATGTGCATGTGTATGTATAGGTATATGTTAAAATGTAACATTTGCACATGAGTGTTTTTACTTTCCTTCGGCCACATTAAGGTTCATTGACTGATTTAATGTAGCAGAAAATTGCAACAAAGTATTTTTTCGACCTCTGGCAACGTATTTGTTTAATTGTCATTGTTAAGGTGAAAGTGACTAAGTCAGTGTATACGTTAGGCCAGGACTGTCACTGGTATGGATATGGTTAGAGGGAAGAAATAAATGAAATTAAATATAAAAAACATTTTTGAAGAAATGAAGAAATTGTATGGAATTTCATACGGGGGCCAAAGGAATATCGTCTCTCAATACTATGTTGAACATTGTGTTGCATAGGAGCTGACTATTCCAAATATTAATTTATGATATTCGAGTGTAAGTTACTACTTACAGGCATATAAATATGTTCTTTGGCAGCATAAGTTACTACAGGGTGTCTGGCGGAAAGGTATACTACTTGGTTTGTTTATAATTTTTGATTAAATGAAAGAGAATGGATCTTATATTGATAAATGTTTAATTTAATGTCGGCTATTACGTATGGAATACAATCTCAGTTAATGTCCGCCTCTGCTAGCCTCACAAATGAGCAAATTTTTCATTACATTCTCACACATTTCACGCGGTATTTCATTACGTATACTTTGTTTGAGTTCCTCAAGCATTTCTGATTTGTTTGCATAAACCCTGCTTTTCAGATATCCCCACAAAAGGCAGTCTGGAGCAGTCAAATCAGACGACCGCGGAGGCCACTCAACATCACAATTTCTTAAAATAACTTGTTGTGGAAAAAGGTCTCGCAGTAATTGTAATTCTGGCTATATGCGATGTGGCACCGTCTTGTTGACACCACATGTTAATCAAGGCCAAAGCATGCAGTTGTGGCTTTAAAAAGTTTTCAATCATATCACGATATCGCTCCCCATTGAAAGTTACAGTTACAGTGAAAGGTCAGTTCCAAAGAAATAATAACTCCAATGATTCCTCCTGACCAAATTACACACCATACTACCACTTTTAATGGACGCAAAGGTGACTGATGAGTAATTTGAGGGGTTTCCATTGCCCAGAACTGACTATTCTGTTTTTAAAAAAAGGTTTAAAATGTGGAAAAAATGAGCGAAAAAGAGAATTTTAGGCATAGTAATGCTGTATTATGTCCGAAAAGGAAAAATGGCTGCTGAAGCCACCCGAAAAATAAAGTCTGTTTATGAAAAAAAACGGACCAAATGAAAGAACTTGGCTGAAATGGTTTAAAAGATTTTTCTATGGGCGACGGGCGACTCCGCAACGGACGCTCCCAGATCAGGACGATTCCGATTGTTTCCGACGAGGTGAGTGAATTAATTATTGTTATTCCCCGTGCAACAGTTAAGGAAATAGCTTAAATAATCAAAACAAAATTAGTCTCAACCATTCACGGTGTTAAAAATGAGTTTGGATTTCAGAGCAACCTCGATATCTGGGTGCCACACTCTCTCACCGTGGCCTCACACGGTGAGTCCTTGTGGACCCATCAGAAACTGTGAGAGCAAGGGTGGGAAGATTTTACCTCACCCATCGTACTGCCCAGACCTCACTCCGTCCGACTATCACCTATTTCGTAGTCTGAGCGACCACTTGAAGGATTTTAATTTCCATAACGACGAGGAAGTGAAAAATTGAATTAAACGTTTTTTTTTCAGGAAAACCACGCGAGTTTTATGAGAGAGGAATTAAAAAGCTACCAGAGAGATAGGAAGAAGTTATTGAAAAAGGGGGGCATTACATGGAGCAAAATAATTGTTTTCTTGTATAGGATGACGCATAAGTAACGCTAAGATTTGATCAGTGAATACATTTTTTGTTTATGTCTTTTTTTTCGTCTCTTTATAGAATTTACTAAATAATACTTGGGAAATTTATGATGAAAAGGCTGAGCACAGAACGAAGAGCCAAAATTGTTCAATTTTACTTTGAAGGTCAGCATTCGATTATTCAAATCATATCGAAATTCCTTTCATGTTCGAAATGCTCCTAGCGCTACAACAATTTACTGATTGGTTCAGCGTTTTGGGCAACAAGGGGCTGTCTGATCTTCTGCGTGCTGGAAGACCTCGTGCAGTTCAAAATGAAGTGAACATTGTTCGAGTTCAAGCAAGTGTTGAGGAAAACCTCGAAATTTCCACCAGACGACGTTCTCAGCAGTTAGGCGGTCTTTGCAAAGAATTTTACATATTTTACATCTTTTCCCATGTAAGACGCAATTGATTTACGAGTTAAAACCAAATGATGCACAAGAACGCATTGAATATAGTCCCCGTTAATGTTACTTATGTGCCACCCTTTATATCAATTTGTAAATAAATTTCTTCTAAAAAGCGAACGAACTTTTCGAACAACATAATAATATACTCAACAAATTTTAGTCAGATCTGTTAAGAATTGCTTTCTGACTCGAAGTAACCTGTACATCTTTCTGTCTAACCATGTATTCTCGTGAACAGTGTATAGGCCGTAACTATACGAGTAAACCTATTTCAACATATGCTGAATACAGTTGAGTGTCCCAAAAATATACCCAATGAAAACAAGCGACACCGTTACTTGTTTTGATGTCACTCCCATAAAATAGATCATCAAGGCCAAATATAATCGCTTCTCAAAACCATAGTTTTAGCAATTTTATTAAATTTTGCGTATTATCTTTATTTTAATCGCGCACAAACCTTATTGGAAACAAACAATGTCGGTCCATATTTTGATAAATCCTCTAATCAATCGGATCACCAAATCTTGGTTTTGTCGCTTTCAAAAATCGTATATAACAAATATGATTTAGTTGAAACAGTGACAAACCCTATAGAATATGAACAATATCTGCTAACGTTTTGCTCCAGTCATCAGATGAATGGTATAAGTATAATCGTATAATCAAGTATAACCAAGTATAATCGCTTCTCAAAGATACGTTATTGATTCGAATGTAATAAAATCTTACTCGCGTTCTTTGGCTTCGTATCGCACCAACTAAATTGGCAATTTATATTCATATTTTTCCATGTTTTGAAATAGCCCGCATAGAAATGGATCATCTCTGTCACATATAATCGCTACTTCAATTTTCACATATTATTGTTTAATATCATGCCGACAAAGTCTGAATATAGTCCGTAAATTAATAAACCACTTTTAGAAGACAAAATTTTATAGAAAATTAATTATGTTTAGCAAATATAATCGAAATAACGAGGTATTTATTTTTCGGTTTCAAAAGTAAAGTTAAAGAAAACGTACATAAAACTATGACTTCGTTGAAACTTTTATTTCATTGTAAGGCTTGGACTTTGCCATTATGTGTCATTTAAATGACCGCCACTGGATTGGTTGCAGCAGTAGATCTTTTTGAAGTTCCTTCAGCGGCATTTTTCAAAAAAAGACGGTCCAATGACACCTTCAGCCCATAATGCACACCAAACAGTCACTTTTTCCGGATGCAATGGTTTTTCCACAATCACTTCTGGGTTCTTCAAGCCCCATATGCGACAGTTTTGCTTGTTGACGTAACCACCGAGTAAGAAATGAGCTTAATCGCTGCAGAAAATTTTGATCGACTAAGAGTCTACGTTTAAATCACTACTTTTGTAGTAGGTTTTAACTAATTTTACGCATTCTTCAGTTGTTAAACGATCCATATTCGTAAATGTTAAACCTTTCATTAAATAAATAACACTTCAAATGATAGGTATAGGTAACAGCTGACAGCCTTGCTAGACTGGCGGCTTAAAATCACTAAATGGATGGACCCGGTATATTATGCAATCAATCTTGTAGAAAATGGACCGCTTCGTACCATATTAATGTTATGTATAATTTTCATATAAATGGACCGCCCACAGTTGGTTTTATTGTTTCTATCAGACGCAATTTGCATCCAAAATTTTTTCAAAAATTAGGAATAGATTTTTTTTTTATTTATTTAATTTTTTTTTTTATTTCTTATTTTTTATTTTTTTAAAAAATCTTTGTTTACTCGTCCACCTCCATTTAAGCGCTTTCGAAGCATTTCGAAGCACCGGATACAATATGCTTATTCCAACGTTTTTTCCTATCCTCGAAGCATATTAAACTGTTGACTTCCGGTACTGGTTTTAGAGCGCGTTGCGTTTCATGCTGAATATCATCCTTTGACTCTAAACGATGTCCTCGGAGCGAGCTTAGGAAATAGCCTGAAATTTCACGGTATTAAATTAGACGAGTATGTTGGTTGTGGAGCGATGTTAGTTGAATTTTTCGTGAAAATCTCGAGAAGAAACAAAGCGATGTAAGATAACGTATTATTGCGTTACTAAAAACAAGACTTGTCTGCCCTTAGTGGTGCTTAGCTTCACTCAAATAACACACAGCACGCAATATTTCATAATATTGAATATTCCTTGACTTTTGAGCGAATTTAACGTGATCTTTTCAGACTAGATTCATCTTTAGCACGATATTTATTTGGTTCACATTTCTTGTAATAGTGGTATTTAGAACATATTGGTAGCTAGGAATAATTTCTTTAGAGATTTTAACGTGACCTTTTCGAGATTTGTCTCAAAATATATTTTAAAATAGTTCGATCAATCCGTTTGAAATGCAAACATTACCTGTTATGTCTCTAATTGCCAAAAATTAATGACATTTGTAATATGCAGACAGATGTCTGCCACAGTGCTTCCGATTTGGAGAAAAATGTTTCTAAGATACAGTGGTACGTTTCTTTTATGGTGACATTCATCGAGATATCTCGCAATGATATCTTGAAAATGTGTGATCCGTTCCTGCCCAGATTAATTACACGATTAATATTTGGAAAATAAATTAACATAAGTTTTGACATACATATAGGCATTTTAAAAGCGCTAGTTCTAATTTACGAGGCATTAAATTACTTATGCTTGTTTTTTTTTTTTTTTTTGTAAAATTTTTTTAAAGACCTACGAAGATATTTATATAACTACCACAAACTCAAGCATCAAATAGTGTTTTTGAAATTATGAGGCTTGAAATCTGGAAATCTTGGTGCATAGGAATGTGTCGTTTAAAATGTAGTTCCAGAATTAGAATGGAATCTTAAGTATCTTAAGTCAGATTATTTTCATGAGGAAAAAATTCCACAATTTCGTGGCATTATCAGCCTTTTTAACAATAACTAACGATTTTCCGTTATAATATATTATACAGGGTGGCGCAATAGAAGGTGCATATTGCATCATCTTTTTTTGCGGGGTAGAAAAGGCGCGGGAGGGGGGCGCCTACATCGTTGGGTTGGCGGGCTCATGGAGTTGTAGTCGCTATAAATCACTTCGACGGGAAGCGTCGCGCATTTTGCGTGCGCGCATTTTACGAGAATTCTCGTTCATATATTACTACTAGGCGACTATATTGTGCTGAATATGGACTATGGCGAATTAGTGAAGCTCCGAGTGCTAATTTAATTAAAATATGGGTAAAGCGTTTTGAAGAGACTGGTTCAACATTTAAACCACAAGCAAATGGTTGCCCAAGAACTTCTAGGACCGAAGACAATGTTGAGAGAGTTATGAAGTCAGTACGAGGAAATCCACAAATGTCGACTCGCAAGAGATCGTCTGTCTTACAATTATCGCGACGAAGTTTGCAACGAATTTTAACATTGGATCTTAAACTGCATCCATATAAGCTGCAATTAACACAAGAATTGAAAGAGTCTGACCTCATAGCAAGGCTCGCATTTGCTAATGAAATGCTTAATCGATTTTCCAATTTTGACAATATTCTTTTCTCTGACGAGGCTCATTTCCTTATGAATGGGTTCGTAAACCGTCAAAATTGTCGTTACTGGAACAGTGAAAATCCCAAAATCAAACTCCAGAAACCATTGCATAGTCCTAAAGTGGCAGTATAGGCAGCAACCTCTGGCAGAGGAATAGTCCTTTTTTCTTCGAAAATGCGCGGGGCCAAAACGTCACGGTTAATACGGAACGCTATGTTGAGATGTTGGACGGATTTTTGGCTCCAGAAATTGAAAGTTTAAGAATAGTGAATTCCAGAACTTGGTTCCAACAAGATGGAGCTACCTGTCACACATCAAATGACTCCATGGCGGTGGTGAAGCAGATGTTCCCTGGCAGACTGATTTCGAAAAGAGGTGATATCCAATGGCCCCCACGTAGTCCAGACTTGACACCTCTTGACTTTTTTTTGTGGGTATACCTCAAACACAAAGTCTACAGTAATAATCCAAGAAACATCGTTCAGCTCAAGGAGAATATCCATGGTGAAATGGAAGCCAATACACCAGTATTACTGAAGAAAGTTTTCAATAATTTTCGTTTGCGGTTAGAGGAGTACCGTCGTAGAGAGGGTCACCATTTAGATGATCTTATTTTTAAAAAATAAACTCCATTTATTACTCTACAATACCTTAGATTTATTTTAACCATACCTTTTGTATTTATTTTTTAATCTATTTTTTAAATATGCACATTCTATTGCGCCACCCTGTATAATATAAGGTTATTTATTTCTTTGGTTTCAAAAGTAAAGTTAAATAAAATACACAAAAAGCTATGATTTCGTTGAAACTTTTAATATAATGGTTGGACCTTGTCATTATGTATGAAATACAGTGCCATTTAAATGACCGCCTCTGGATTGGTTGCAGCAGTGGATCCTCCAGCGTAATTTTTATTTTTAATTTTTTCCCCCCGGATGCAATGGCTTTTTTACAATCACTTCTGGATTCTACGAGTCCCATATGCAACAATTTTGCTTTTTGACATAACTACCAAGTGGGACATAAGCTTCACCGTTGAAGAAAATTTTCTTCGATTAAAGGCCCGCGTTTGAATCACCATTTTTGTAGTAAATTTTACCTATTTTTACACGTTCTTTGGTTGTTACATGGTCCATATTCGTAAATGGCAAACCTTTCACTAAATAAATAACACTTCAGATGACAGGTATTTAACAGCTGACGGCCTTGCCAGACCGACTGTTTCGAAACCACTAAATGGATAGTGTGGCCTGTATTTTTGCAAAATTGTAAAATTGTATTTTAAATTTAAAAATTAAAATTAAAAATTCTTTTTTTAAATTTAGAATTTATCTTATTTTTATTGCTATTTCATTTCGTAAGTTTATAAAAATATTAATGAACCAACTATGACACAAAAATGCTGGCTGTTTCAATTTCAGTGTTGGAAACCTACAAAACAAAAGGTTGATATTGTCACTTAACAAGATTTTCTTGCAGAAAAAAACGTAATGCCGTCTAATGGAAAAATTTAGCTTAAAATTCCACTATAATTTTTTTTATATAGAGTTTCATTGCGAAAAGTTAGCATTAGTATCAATATCAGTTAGTATCAGCCTTTTTAATCTTAAATATAGCCCCATATTGTAATATATTTAAAAAACTTGGGAAGATATGATACAATTAATGGACTTCTTCCCACTTCGAGAGCATTACGGTGCACCATAGAACCAAAATGCTACTAAAAGTGGTTCTTTTTCGATAGATTCTCAAATAGTATATGTTATATATAATGGAATTTGGCAGATACGTGACGAAACCATCCAGTTCGTATACATTCCACTACTTCAATATATTACGCATGAGAAGACTACATTATTTAACATAGACTTTTTGACATAATTCTCTTTACCTCCAGAACGGTGATGATAATGATGATGACAGTGACGCTGTCACTTTAACCCTTAACCATTTCCATTCCATATGTTGTGGTCTTCCCGATATTGACAGCAGGGGAAAATGTTCAATTGACACGCATTTTGAACATAATAAACAAACTACTAAAAGTTATTCCTATACTCTCAAACTCAAAACGAGACAAATTCAAGAACTAAAAGTCAATGTTAAATACCGTAAATACCGCAAATAAGAAAAAACAGAACCGAAAAATATCATAGTGACAATACTGATTCGAATGACAACAATTCCACAACGAAATGCCCAAATTGCGTGTTAAGGAAACGTTTAAATGCTCTTGCATAAACATCCGTATTTCGGAAAAATTCTTATTAAAAACCATCCACTTTGATGAGGCGCAACGAATGGAGTGCACAATTTTTGGGGAAAAAGAGAAATTTCCATAGATGGATGGAGAAATAACCGACCGATTGGTCGGTTGGGCCACTCAAGAGGGTTCGACATAAAGTTTCAATTTAATAAAGTAAATATTTAAGAGTTCATCTATTTGTTTGTTTGTTGTTGCTGTTGCATTGTGAGTGCTGATATAAGTGTTGCTTATTGGCTTATTTACATGGACCGATCTACTCGTTACCTAATTTCTGTAATTGCATTGAAGGTACCCACTCTTAAGTGTCTAAATATTGGCGTTGCATACTCCGCTAAGTTTCGACCCCCCAGACGTACCTGTCACTGCTAATACGTTTCGGTGTGAAGCGAACGAAATCAAAGAGATTTTTTCATTCCACTCGCTGTAATCATAATATCATGGCTAATTTTCCACTTAATTTAAACATTAAATATAATGTAATTCATACGAGTGTACCCAGGGCTATGTTGGTTGGGCCGCATATGTTTACATGGATGTCTAGTGGGGAAAAACGTCTCAAAGGAAGACGCCTTTGAGTGCTTTCGCCTCGAACGAAGAAATTGTTCTTAAAATGTAAATATAATTTTTGTTCATTTTTTTGCCTTTGATCCTCCTTCTCCTGCCTGACAACTTTGACGTTTGCCGCTTTCATTTTGGTTGGCCGACAGCGCTGCTGTTGTTGTCGCTTCATCACCGTCGTCTGTCGCTAGTCATTCATTATTTATACAAAATCTTAATGGTTCTTAATCTCTGTGCTTATTCTTTTCATTTGAACACACGACATTAATTTCAGGTGTATTTTCCATTAAATTTTCCCTTTGTTATTGCAACGAAAACTGTTACTGACGCTGTAAAGAGGTTAGCGTTTAAGGGACGTTTTCTTTAGCTACCACTCTACGATGCGCAAGGGTGTATTTGAAATAACCTGAAGGATGGTGCCAATAAATTGCAATTTTATATGGTGGCCAATCGTCTCAGTCTATGGACTATTAAGCTCCAAATTTCAGTTCGAATATTTTAAGATACGAGTATGTTTACAGTTCACAAGACTGCGATGTGAATGATATCAGGTCTATAATATTTGGACGATATTTAGTTCATCAACAGTATTTCGATATAGGTATCGTTTTTGAAACCGAGTACTCGGTGCTTAAAAGCAATATAAAGCGCCGTATGAAAAACGGTGTTGGTTAAAAAAAAAAAATGCGTAAAATCGGCTCAATAAATACTGCTGCCTTTTAAACCTTGTTAATGTAGGTTTATCCGTTTTTCGTTTTCAAGTAAAGTTACATAAAATACACACAAAGCTATGATTTCCATGAAATTTTTATTTCTTTATAATGCTTGGACCTTGCTATTATGTCACTTAAATGACCGCCTCTGAATTGGTTGCAGCAGTGAATCCTTTTGACTTTCCTCCAGCATCATTTTCGAAAAAAAAAAAAAATACAACCCATTGACACATTCAGATCACAACGCGCACCAAACATTCACTTTATAATACATAATAATAGCTGCCTCCGTATATTAATGGGCCACTTTCAAAAAACAAAATTTTTATAGAAAATTAATTATATTATGTAAATATAATCGAAATAAAGAGTTATCCATTTTTCGGTTTCAAAAGTAAAGTTAAAGAAAATACACATAAAACTATGATTTCGTTGAAACTTTTATTTCATTATAAGGCTTGGACTTTGCCACCATATGTTATTTAAATGACCGCCTCTGGATTGGTTGCAGCAGTAGATCCTTCTGAATTTTCTCTAGCGACATTTTCGAAAAAATACGACCCAATAACTCCCCCAGGCCATAATGCGCACCAAACAGTCACATTTCCTGATGCAATGGTTTTTCAACCATCACGTCTGGATTCTTCAAGCCCCATATGTGACAATTCTGCTTGTTACCTGATCTGACTCCACCAGACTTTTTTATGAAGTTATGTCAAGGAAAACAAGGAAATTGACTAAACTGAAGCAATCCATTAAAACAATAATTGAGGCGATGCCGACTTCAACCCTTTAGGCCGCTATGAGTAATTTTCTAATCAATTATCGCATATGCGTTAATGAGCATGGTGACTATTTACGGTTTATCATCGTCAAAACCAAATAAAATTGAATAAAATAAAAAATAAATAAAATACATTGATTAAAAAAATATTTAAATTTCTCTTTGTAGCACAATTGTTGCGCCACCCTGTATGAACTCATGAAATTTTTTATGACAAATCGGTTATTTGTATCGGAGGTTCAGGAAGTGCGAAATTTGTTGATCGATATTCTCCGATTTTTGTAGGTAAACAAATACAATGGACAAATTGTTCCATCAATCGATCAATTTGTATGAGATGTGAGTCGATTATCTGATGATGAGACTCTACGTCGTCTGCGACCCTACGGGCTGCAAGATTTGCACGGGACAGAATTCTATTATCCTTATAGTCACGTCACATGCACTGAAAGCACTCAACCGATTGCAATTTCTATTTTGATATCATTGCTTCAATATACACAGTGAACAGATTGGCTAATAGTATTATATTTATGTTCTAAACACTTAGGCTTTCTTAACAGACTCAAAATTAAAAAAGCAAAAAAAGGAAAGGAAAGAATTCATTGGAACATTATTAATGGCATTTTCGTCATTAGAAGCTATATAAATATTAAAAATATTGTCACAATTTCAAACAATTATTTGTTTCCTTTTGTTTCCCAATTTTATAAACCACACTATTCGGTATTCTGCACCCCATTTCCAATTCACCGGACAAAGTTCTCATCGGTTCCCCAAAACACCATTCTCCCAACGGAGTTTTGGTTGTCCTCTTCTGCGCCGTCCATCGACGCCTCTCTTGTCGTCAATGGAGCAAAATATTTTGCCCTCGATCACTCCAAAACTGTTATATTTGCAAAATAGGTGGAATAGCGACAACGAGGGGGGGTATTACCATCCTTTCACTTGCTTAGCCAGTAACGCCACTTGATTGCATACAACAATATTCTCCTAAATTCCCAGCTAACATCATAAATTCTATTGATGTCAAATATTCGTAAACAAACGATAGAAACAATATCACTTACTAGTTAGCAGAAATAATTACCTGATATATAAGATGAAAGTCATCAACTTTATTTTTATACCTGTATTTGTTTAGTTTGAAAACAACGTTTATTTGGACCGTTAATATTCTTTCTGTTAAGTCGGGAAAATAATATAGACTGCCTTTAGAGTTGAAAAATATTTGGCTGGATTTAAGAGCAGTTTTCATCGCTTCTCCTAATAGTTGTGACGACAGATTTCCTCCTCCAGGTATTAGCAATAACTAGGCCAGGGGATAACTGGATAGTCAGCAACATGCTCTCTACCCAGGGCGTTTTGGCTAGAGCAACGGTGTTTGCCTCCAGAGCGTTTGCTCGGCGTAGGGCTACTACGATGTAGTTGTGGAAAGTAGGACTGCCGACCTTTTCAAAGCAGTCTGATCTGAGGGTTGAGCGACTGCGAGGCTGTTCGGATCATGCTGATCCCACAATACCTTTCGGCTTGAGTCGGAAGCTGTTGCCGCAAATAGGGAGTAGGGAGGGACCGCAAATAGGGAGTAGGGAGGGAGTAAAACTGGAAGTAGGTTAGCTACAGAGTTTGACCACTACAGAGTTTGTCTGGTATCGGGGGTTATAAGGATATACACGGGCAGGTCTCGGATTCGTGTGTTGTCGCCTGTATCTTTTTGATCTCTCGAGGGGTACGGACAGGCATGAGTTTTTCCTATTTCTACATTTCATGGTTGCCGTTCACCGTTGCCGAACGGAAGCGATTTGGAGTTTTCCCCGTCTCCCACCGGTGATAATACTGCATTCTTGCAATGTAGTATCGATCGTTCCATCTACCTGGGGTCTTCGCACCTGCAGGTATGTACAAATGTTCAGTCTGTGCTCTTTTGCCACAGGGCGACCAATCCCGTGAAGTATGGTGTATAAATCACAATTTGGCAGTAGCTTTGCTACGCAGTTTCAACCGCTGAGTTTGCCCGGTAGCGTGGGGATCAGGAGGCACCGGAACGGAGTTCCCGCCTAATTATTTGGTGTAGGACCCCTAGTGGGAGCATCACACGGTTTGTGGTTAATACCAAAATCACTGGTAGAGACTTTGAGTTCGAATGTGGAATTGCATTGCAACCGGGTGCTACAGACCCATAGAGTAGAAGAGGTGGTAAGATAGGCCTCACCTCCGTCAATGGGGATTATGTTCCATACTAGCATAATCAATTTGGTATCTCCTGGCTGTGAAAAAAGGACTAACAATGGCGGTAGTACCAAAATTGTCGGCCCCTTTTCCTACACAGTCCAAGTTTTACTGGTCTATCCTAGGGGGGGCGGTGGCAATCGCGCTGTAATGTGCTCAGTGTGTCGCACATCGTGGGTAAGGCCTTCACTGCGAAACTCACGTAAAACTCTCGTGGACTTCTTCTCCTTCAGTGTGCTTATTACCTACTTTTTACTCACATAAAAGCGTGCCTCTAAATATGTATTTCCAAAGAATTAAGTCTGGTTTCTGATTCGGTTCGGGAATCAGAATCTAATTTTAAATATCAGCATTTGAAACGAATCCGAACTACTTTCTTGTTTGATTTTCTTTCAGCGACGGTTCCAGGTTACAATAAATGTTGCCATTTGAAATTTTATGAAAGTTCAAAATATATATAAACAAAATCGCCTTGCATCTCATGAATGAGAAAAGGAGAGCTTCTCACATTCAGCGACGCATTCTATTTGTAGACCCACTCTACGGGACGATTCCAAACTTCGCAGTTTGACAAGCATTTACAAGACTTGTCGATTACTTGACTAATCGAACTGTTCGTCAGACACATCGAGTTGACCGCTGCTCAAATAATGATATGTAGGTGGCTGTATGAGGGGTTGAACCCGCGATCATGCGAAAGACCGTCACCTGTACTAACCATTGCGTCACGGTTGGTCACTAAGATTTATATACTTTTCGAAAAAAAAATCTGTGGAAATTTACCTTAAAAAAAGTCGTGGTGCACCATTGAAATTAATCAAGGTCAAAAACATCGAGTTGATCGCTGCTCAAATAATGATAGGAGGTTGTATGCGGGTGTTAAACCTGCGATCATGCGAACGATAGTCGCCCGTACTGACCATGGCGCCACGGTTGGCCACTAAGATTTAAATACTTCTCGAAAAAAATTTGTTGAGATTTACGTTAAAAAAATTGTGATGCACAAAACTTTTTTTTGGTGAGCAAAATTTTTTCCCAAAACTTCGTTCATTCCAATAAAAAAAAGTGTAAAGTAAAGTGCCCTTACAACCGTCACATACCTCCAGAATATGCCATCAGCGAGCAATGTCTGTTATGCAGTGCATTTAACAATCAGGCCATAAAATGCAATCCATTTGCCCAGAGTTTGGATATTTCGCGTATGCTGCTCCTACGGGCAAACAAAAAGTCGTTTCAATAACCCTCCAAAAATAACAACAATTTCACCCTCAAAAAAAAAAAAACTAATTACAATTACACACATCTGCAAGTGCGAGTGAGCGTAACTGTATTTGTATTGGATATTAAAAGTACATTAAGTTTTAATTAAAGATTTCATTTGTTGTACATCCCATTCATCCCAACAATATTCGCAAATGTTATTATGCTGTATTGTTGCTGTCGTTGTCGCCGACGCCGTTTGATGGTTGGCATTAAGTTTTTATTGCACTTTGCCTTAAAATGGTCGGTCGTATTTCCCCTCCTTCTTTGTACTAAGGGAGGTCACTCTGTTGTTCCCTGCAAGCGTTATAACCGCACAAAAACAACAACAGCAGCATCACAAAAAAAAATCGTATAAAAATTGTTATGAGATCCCGCATGATGCTGTCATCAATTTTGTCAAATAATCATATCAATTGTGATTTGATCATGGATTTTATGGTTTTACTATACAGCTATGATGATGATGATGATGATGATTCGGATGCTGCTGATACCGAGATGAGCATCGCGTGCAGTCATTGAAAGTACGAGTACACAATATTGTTGGCCATAAAACGCCCGCATTATGAGCGTTATTTGTTATTTCCATCATTATTGCACTGGAACAATGCCTGTCATAATTGCGCATAATTATGACATGTTTTGGTGAATTTTGTGTTATTTTGTTCCATGACTCGCACAACGTTTCAAGCATATGAATTATAACTACGTAGTAAAGGTTTAAGATGATAACGATGTTCATTATTCGATTGTGATGAAAGAGGAACTATAGTAGATTAGTAATATTTACAATTTATAATTAAGTTGTCTTTTCAAAAAGCGTAAAAATGTGTTTTTTTATTATAGGTGTGCAACTAAGTTGACGCTGTTTGCCAATAGATGGCGCCAGCTATAAGTGTTAGTCGATTCCGCCACAACCTAAACGTTATGAGAAAAGCTTAGGCATATGGTAAACATATCGTCGCGACACAATAGTGATTTTCTTTTGACGTCATATTCTTTTGGTTGTGTGAATATATATGATTTTGTGCCAAATAATCGTCATTTGGAAGTATGGGAAGTATTTGATTGCGGCTGAAGCTCATCGAGAGCTTCAAAAGGTTTACGGAGAGATGAAGGAGCAGACTCACCCCTTAGATAACGCTCATAGAAAATTATCCCAATTATCGATTTTTCGCGCTCGTTTACCAGTTCATCACATCAAGTTTTGGCAGTGTTTGGAAAATCAAATGTGTAGGTTTTACATGAATCTCGCTTTGATAGCCTTACCCATGGTGTGCCCTCACGCAGGTGCTGTCTTCTATTATTCTTTTCTTGGTTATATGTTCTTTCTTTCTTCTTGCGACAGCAAGCGCCCCTTTGGGGTACCCAAACTAATCCCGAAAGGATTAGCAAAAATGCCAGAGATTAGAAGTAGGTCCCTTGGAAAAACTTCCTCAGGGCCCGCTCCCTCTCTCGGCCAAAGGGCCATTGTAGTCACTTGGTATGAAGTGAGCTACCTCCAGGTTAGGAGTTAAGGTAATCTAGGAAGACCTCGGATAGACATGAACATTGTTTTCCAAGCTAATGCCTTCCTTCACCAACGCCACCTGAAGCAACGCAAAAGCACTGAAAACACTTGTTCGGGCAACCACAACCAGCACAATGCTCCCACTAGGGGTCCAACACCATTGACCAGGAAGGAACAATGTTCCTTGGGCTCCTGGTCACCCGTGCTACCAGAAGAGAAGACAAGCTACTCCAGTTTTGCTTTATCATACCACGCATGGAACTGGTAACCCATTATCTACGGCATAGATTTTCAATGTCCGAGGAGAGAATATCAACACAGCAAAGCATGCCATGCTCCAATCATAGTCTACTAACAAGATCTCTCTGGCCGCACAACTATCAAAAACGGAAAAGATAAATCTTCTGATATCTCCCGACGGCTTCTCTAGAACCGCACCTGTTGCCAGGCTGTGTCTTGTTTAACTATGACTCTCCCCTTTACTTGGTTTTCGAAAACGTGTTCCAATATCAGTTTGATGTCATATTATAGGTGAATCCCAAGACATAATCCACCTTTTCCTAGGGCGCCTGGCACAAGGCCACACTACTTTGTTTTTGTACGCAAGCATCATCTTTTGCCTGCTTAATTACAGGATCAGGTAGA
The DNA here is from genome assembly GCA_019455685.1 of Philornis downsi. Taxonomy (NCBI): domain Eukaryota; kingdom Metazoa; phylum Arthropoda; class Insecta; order Diptera; family Muscidae; genus Philornis; species Philornis downsi. Next base: position 42,655 of record JAHXMU010000696.1, on the reverse strand, counting down.
GAGGCTTGCGTTTTAGGGGTAAGCGGTACAAAGCATCCTAGGAAAGCAGTGTTTGGGTAGTCTTATCCATACATTTTTTGGGGAATTGTCTGTAGAAGGCTCTCAAAACTTATTCTTCCCTCTGCCACAACCCGGGATTCTGCGCCATATAGTAAGACATGTGAATTAAGGCAGTTAAATTAAATTTTTATTCGTCGAAAGAGTGCTTTTCTTTTCTTCTGATCTGGTGACATTATTAGCTTTATGATTTTGATTCTTAATGCGGTTCAAGATTGTCTTTCTATTTGCAATTATTTATTGTTGCTAGTAGAATATAATTCAAAAACGTGAGAAATTGGTTATATTGACACACCTGACTGGACGGATAGCTATTTCGTTAATCGCCAAAATACCATCAGAACCCTTAGCTGTTTGTGCTTTCTCAAACATCATTGCCACCTTAAGTGTCTGTAACTTCATAAAACAATTGAGAAGTTTTGCACGTCGATACGAAAATGTTCTAAACGAAGAGCACAAGTCTAGCCCGTCCAGCCAACTGTGTCAATATAATCAATTTCGCAAGATTTTGAATTATGTTCTATTTGCGATAATAAATAAATGCTAATAGAAAGACAATCTTGAGCCGGATTAAGAATCGAAATTATCAAGTTAATAATGTCAATTCGGGGATTAGGAGAAGGAAAAGAAAAACACTCTCTCGACAAATAAAAATTTAACTTAGTTGTCTTAGTTTACATATTTGCTATATGGCTCAAAATACTGGATTGTATCAAAGGGGAGAATAAGTTTTGAGTTCTGAAGGAGAACAATAAATTAAAAAACAAACATTATTAGATTTATTCACGTCTGGATTGGAGTTATATGCATTCATCCACTGCTACAAAATCATAGCTGTTAAAGTCCTGACACATCTTCTCAAACGAGTAGACCCTTTCTTCGTCGAAACTAATAACTTGATTTTGTCTCTATTTAGTGCCACACCTATTTTTTGCAAACCTCTCCTCAATGCTCGGCAAGGCATATTGCAGTTTTCTGTCAACTATCAGCATCAGCAAGTAGTATTAACTACAGCTTTCATGACAAACAACCCCATCCAATCTATCGAAAAATGGCTCTCGTGTAAATGAATACGATTATCTGCCTCAGGCAGATATTGCCGTATCGTTTTGCCAAAAGCAGATTAATAGACGATAACGGACGAGGTATTATCGATCTGTTTTTCTTGAACCTTCTCCAGGGTTTACCACTTCTGAAGCCAACACTGATGAGGCTCAATCAGGTCAAGTAAAGTAAGCTTAAGTCTTTCACATATCACACTCAACATAACCTTATAAGCGATGGGTAAAAGGATGATATATTGATAGCTGAATCTCAATGGAAACACAAAAGAAAATGAAGTGGTTTCTGAAGGGTGACGCATAAGTAACGTTAACGGCGACTATATTGAATGCGTTCTTGTGCATCAGTTGGTTTTAACTCGTGAACCAATTGCATCTTATATGGGAAAAGAAGTAAAATATTTAAAATTCTTTGCAAAGACCGCCTAGACATCTCTAGCTGCTGAGAACGTCGCTTGGTGGAAGTTTCGGGGTCTTCCTCAATACTTGCTTGCACTCGAGCAATGGCCACTTCATTTCGAACTGCACAAGGTCTTCCAGCACGCGGAAGATCACAGACAGCTCCTTGTTTACCAATCGGTAAATTGTTGGAGCGCTAAGAGCATTTCGAACATAAAAGAAATTTCGATATGATCTGAATAATCGAATGCTGACTTTCAAAGTAAAATTGAACAACTTACGTTCTTTGTTCTGTACTGAGCCTTTCCATCATAAATTTCCCAAGTATTATTTAGTTAATTCTTTAAAGAGACAAGAAAAAAGACTTAACCAAAAAATATATTCACTGATCAAATCTTAACGGTGCTTATGCACCACCTTATACAATATAGACAGTAGTTTTTTCTCCTATTTCGAATGACATTAAAAATCAAATTTTGCATTGCATAAATGAGTTATAAGAGAATTTCTTACATTCAGTGAGCTTACCCGTATTTAACTTTTAGACTCACTCCACGAGACCTACACTAGTTTAACTACGATTCCGAACTTCACAGTTTGAGAAGGATTAACCAGACTTGTGGATTGCTCGACTTCTTAAAGTGGTCGTCACATGCATACATCGAGGTGACTGACCGCGCTCAAATAATGATAATTGACTGGGGATTGAATCCACGATCATGCGAACGCTAGTTGCGTGTACTAAGCATCGTGCAAAGGTCAATCACAATGGCATTATATATGGAATGTTACATCGTTCAATTTTCGATGGGTGTAGACTACGGATCATGCTCAATTTAAGCGATGGCAAAGATTATGTTGTTAAGAGGGCACCGGTCCTTTGTTGACTTATTGGCATAAACCTGCGACTTAGAGAAACCCCATAGCAAAAAGTTCAGCGATGGCCAGTTCGTGTCGGCTCTGCGTGAAATAAACATATTCTAAAATCGCACGCGCAGAAAGTCAATTGCGTTATCATCTGTGGGGCACGTAGCGCTTTCCTGTTCGAACCACAAAAACATCAGATGTGAAAGAGAAAAATATGTTAATCCTTGAATTTATTCCCAAAGGCGGTACACGAAAGCTATGAGAATAAAATATATGAAAGATTGCTTGAACTCATCTACTCCATAAATATTTATACAGATCGGTAGTAATACTTAACACCTTAACACCGAATATAAATATCCGCTGTTCATTAATCTTCCTATAATCGCGTTATTATCTATTAATCCATCGGTTCACATGTCACATCAATCATTTGGAAACCAAATTAAACACAACTAGTCCCCCGGGTGACTAATAAAAACGATAGTCATTTTCAAATACCCAAATGGGGGAGCAGGCGACCTACAGCTGCCGTAAACTCACTAAAAATGACACTTCAACTTTTAAAGTGGCGTCACAGAGAGAGTTGGAGTTAATCGTTTTAGAAATGATTAAAATGTTATCAAATCACCAGGAGGGGATTTCCTCAGAATATTAAATCATAGGTAGCCTAGTAATGACTACATTTACAACACTGAGTTTCACATTGATTCTAGACGATGATTAACTTCTAATCAAACCAAATACTTATAACATTTCCAGAGGGAGCAGCGTAAGTGATTTCAAATATTGCCGTCGTTGTCCGTGGTATTTATTATCTTTATGACTCTGTTGATGCGACGTCCCCTCTGCAGAGTTTTGTGTTGAATTTGGTATTGATGAAATAGATAAATATCTAAATGACTCGTAGTTAGGGATGAACAACTCAACACTTGTTGATCCTATGTTAATGTTTGTGTCAGCGATGGCGTAGAGAATCTTCGATATATGAATGGATTTTCTTCTCCCTTCGATCAATTCAATGAAATAGGCAAAATATTCTCGTAATGCATTTTTTTTTTTTTTTTTTTTTTGATAATTTCCAATTGTTTGTCAAGGCAAGCGTCAAATGGCGGGAACGTCAAACGTTTTCTTTTTTATGGTATAGCATAGAAATGTTTGTACCCATAAAGACTACGTAGAATAACGACCAGTTAAGAAATAGGAAAATCAGCTCATAAAACCAACATTAAACGTAATCGTGCATCCAACTCGCTTCACATAAAATCTTAATGCATTTTGAGAAGAAATGAACAGATCTCTTTTAAAAGATATACTTCTAGCTATGTTTTAGAATGTATTTTTATAGAAAATTTCAAATTTCAAAAACGAAATTAATTAATTAATAAAATCTTCTAGCAGAAACAACTTTATTACCTTTGTTCATTTTCAAACGTATTTTAGTTTTGGTTTCTTTATCATCTTATAAAAATAATTAATATAAATGTTTGTATTTAACTGCCTTTTATTTCAGTGTATAGAAGAGAAGCCAATGAGTTTTTTATCAATAGCTGAAAGGTATATAAATTGGTTCAACTTTTACAATGCATTCTGTCCTAATCGAGTTGAATGCTCAATTTGTTGAAAAAAAAAATAAATAATAATAACCTTTTTGGTTTTAATACAATAATGCGATTCTGTAATGAAAATGAGCAGTTTCTACAACGTAAGAGCACTTGTTATTTTCAAGTAAGTTTTAATAACTAATTGTAGTTATTATATCAATTTTCTGTGTTTCCAAGGACTGATCCGATCAATATTATTGAATTGAATAAAAGTTATAAATTTAATTTTAATTGCTCAACATTTCGTCGACATTCTAAAGAGCTTTTTAAATTTGTTTGATAAGAACAAACTACCGGGTTATCCTTTTGTCGGTTTCAAAAGTAGAGCTAAATTAAACACACATAAACCTATCACTTCGATGAAAGTTCCATTTCATTATAATGCTTGGACCTTGCCATTACGTACGATATACAATGTCATTTAAATGATTGCCTCTGGAGGTGGTTTTTGTTCACTTTTTTGCACATTTCGGGCGGCATCTCGGTGATAATTTGGCAAATATTGGTCTTCAAATGCTCCAACGTTTGGAGACTATACGCCTAAGCACAGTCTTTAACTTAGCCCCACAAAAAAGTCTAACGGCGTTAAATCGCATGACCTTGGTGGCCAATTGACGTCGCCAAAACGTGAAATTACGCTTTCCGTAAACTTCTCATGCAAAAATGTCAAAACCGCCGATACGATTTATCAGGACACTCTTGACATTTACATTACGCTCTTATCAGTAAATATACAGAATAATAATGGCTTACGAGGACGGTCCCCAAACTAGCCGATCTAATAAAGAAGACACAAAAATGTTGGGAAAAAATTTCTTTATTTTTCAATATAATCTTCTTTAAGCTCGATACAATTTTTCCAGCAATATTCAACATCTTCTATGCCCTGTTTATAGCTAGAACCAAACTCCTAAATCTGATGAGCTGGAGCGTTGTCTTTATGAAATACCATTTTCTTTATATATATGTTTGATATGATAATATGACCTTTTTTATAATTTCATCACCTAAACGCTGCAATAAATTAGCATAATATTCGAGCCGATGATGACTTTTCCCTTATAAAGATAATCAATAGAAATAATACCAAAAAAAAAGGCCCTGTCGTTGCGTGCAGATGGAACCGCCTTCTCTTTCTTTGGACACGATTCTCCAATTCCGATTCCAGTGAAACAGCGCCAAACACTCTACTGAAACATCTTTACTACGCCGTTTTTGCTCTATTGAATGCAAGGGCGACACCCATCTTGCGAACAGCTTTCGCGGTCAATATACGATATATACCACTCTCTGAAATGCCTATTATTTTAATTGGCTTCAGTCGATGATCATCCAATACCATTTTGTGGATTTTTCAACCGTGTCTGGAGTGGACATCTCTATTGATCGAACACTACGGTATTTCGTCTTGGGACGTTTGTGACCACTCTCGTACCAGTAAATCAAGATATTGCATTTCAGAGCCTACGCAGTTTGGTGGCAGTAAGCTGTCAATACCAGTCCCCAAAATTGGTACCTATAGGTATATTATATGAACTCACCTTTATTCCTTTACATTCACTTTTTCACTAACTCTTTTACTTCGAATGCGCAAACATTTTCCGTCAACCCTTCCCTTTTATAGATAGTCTTATAAATTACCCAAAATTGGTTTATCTACTCTGCGTAGAACTCGCATGGCACAAAATACATCATAACATCAGATATCTATATGATTATTGCTTAAAGTAAACAAATCAAAGAAGACACGTCGCGCTGTATGTGTAACATTTTTCAAAAAAAAAATTCTTATTTTTTATTTTCAATGGAAAAATAAGAAAATCTAACCAAGACGTCGGGAAAAAAATTCATGTTAAGTCCTTTTGTTTACAGCTTACAGTATAAAAAACAAGAAAGAAGAACGATTTCATTTTCTGAGTACATTTGATCTCTTCTAATGATCATCTGTGTCATTAAAAAGGATTATTGTCAATCAGACAATTGAATCGTGTAAAGCGATTTTCTGTTAAAATATGTAGGAACATTTTATAGCCCATCATTGTATTTGGTATTTTGTAAAGCAACATCTCCTCTACTGGCATCTCTGACTCTGTTCCAATTATCACTCATCAAAGTATCACATGCAGCCATCTCATTGACAGACGGACGGACAGATCAGTGCCCCCGTGCGTTTATGTGTGTGTGTAATATGAGTAGCAATGTATTGCAGGCAAATAACGATTTAGACAAGTACTCCCAATCAGATGCTCCATATCAGTATGTTGGTGTTGATGTATTGCCGCTCATTGAATTTACAGCGTCTTTTCGTCGCTTTGTCAATCAGTGCATCGTCAAATTTGTTTTATCGCTTTGGCTATGCCCCAAGATCCAAACAACTTTCATTTGCTTGTCAAATCACGCAACAATCACACATTTCCCAAAGAGATCCCCCGTAATCTAACCTTAAGGCTTGGAAAATTTAATTTTTGTTTGATTTTTTTTTTTTCAGTTATATGTAAGGAAACAGAGTCTTATTTGGGGAAGTTAACTTACAGTCTAATATTGCTCTAAAAGCGATGTGTAGTCAGAGCAAGGACATTTCTAAGGATCACTTAGCTAAAGTGAGGAAATTGTTTATTTACGTCTTCCTACATCTGAATAAAAAAAATTGTTGTAATCAAACATGTTGCAAAGCAAATGTTGATAGCTTCGCTTAGGGTAGGAAAGGTTGTATGTAAGAGTACCACTACTTTAGGACGCTAAGTTAATCATTCCGTTTGTAACAATTAGAAATACTCAATCGGGACACTATAAGTGTAAATATTCTTGATTGGCTCAAATATCTATATCGATACACGCATGTCGAAACGTCCGTCCGTCCGGTTGTCTGTTAAGGCAGTACCTCTTGAGCCTGAAGGCCTAAATGTTTCACAACAATGTCATATAACCATAGGCAGGTAAAGTTCGAAAGTGGGCAAAATGGCCATTTTGCTAGATTTTTTCAACTACCTTGCTTCTGTCTTTATAGATACCTTTCTTATAGAAAAGTGTTTTTACACATGCTTCTCATATAGAAACCTGTTGTCATAGACACTTTTTTTACCAAAAATGTCTTTGTATGGTTATCTCCTATAGAAAAGTAACTCTTATACAGATAAGTGTTTTAACTTTTCACCGCATGGACACTTTTCATATAGAAAAGTATATGCATGGACACTTTTCATACAGAAAAGTATATGCAT
>JAHXMU010000696.1:0-20094 GCA_019455685.1 Philornis downsi | reverse complement strand
ATGCGTCTGTCAGTCAGTAAGTCGAGAGTTCAAATTGCAGTGACAACGAGGGAAATTACACGCCACGGAAGGGAAGTTCGAATTAAATATATATGTAATAACAATTTTAATAATAATATTAATTTTACGAATCAGATATTTCAAGGCCTTATTCTAGACGACTGATATAAAGCCTTCTATGTTAATGGGGAAGAAAGATTATCGCTTCCTCCTGGTGGATTTGCAAATTCCAAAGCTATTTCACTTATTGATTGTTATGCTTACCTTTTCGGATCCAACTTCATTATTAGCCGTTTACACCTTCCTGCTGTCCCGCATTACAAGTCGCTCCCCTAAACGTATAACACTTCCGATTGATATATCACATTTAATCACATTAACAAAATTTTGTGTGTTTGTGTGACTTTTGATAAGAATACTCACTTATTCATTCCTTTTGAGTCATTTGGCTTTTGCAAATAACACAATCATCTTAATTTCACAAAGTGAATGGAAAACGTAAAACCTAAAGGATTCTCTTTCTATCTATTCCCAATTGCTGTTGTGCATAAACATGCATTAAATTAAATTAACATTTTCTTTCATTCGTTCAAAATCTTCTAATCTAGAAATATAGAAAATCTCACAGTTCCCTGGCATAGACCATAAAATGAAATGCCAATAACCATAATATAGACCAAAATGGTTATTATGCGCTTGCTACTATGACTCCTCTGTGTGGTACGAGTATCGTATCGTTTCGCATGGTATCGCTTATTGTTTGTCGAATGTACCACCTCTAACTAGCGAAAAGACGGAAAGAACCTCTCGCTCTTAACGCACAAAGAAATTGTTGACTTGATTTAAATTGACACGCCTCAGACACATAAAGTAAGAAAACTCATAAGAAATCCAAAACAGCAAACAGAACCAATGTTAACCAGTCGAACCGAACGGAACAGACGGACATCGAGCGCACAAAAGAAACTCTTTTCATTATGGTCCGCCGTCCGTCCATCGGTTTACATATGAAAAGAGAAAGATTTTTGTGCATTGATAAGAATTTTACATTTGGCAAATTCAAGTACACCAAAATGTAATTCACATTTAACTTGGATACTCACTTTGCACGCTACAGCCGTGCCATGATGGTGCAATAAGATAGATAATCGACAAACGTGTATTAGGGAAAGGAAGTCTGGCGGCTACAAAGAAAGTTTATTTGTTGATCTCATCATAATCGATTTTAAATTCGATACACTCTGGTCAATTATGTATGCCATGACACAGGCACATAATTACGGCAATTAAAGATTGCACAATTTTGGAATCACACTGATATTATTATCTTGCACTTAAGAACATTTGGCTCGATTTTTGCTCCTTTACACACAATTTGAATCCATAAGGTGAATAAATCAAAACATAAAATGCCGTTACATATTACAGGACCCACAGGAAACATATTCTGGTTCACGATTATAATTTTATTCGAATGATTCCATATTCCCTGTTCCTTCGCGGTGCCCATATTAGACTTTTATTTTACATCTTTAATATCATACAGCATGAAATGTTATGAAAATAACGCAATATGTCCTTTGGCATATTCACCACAGTCGCAGACAGAATTTCATTCTATCAGGGGTCAATATTTTTTTATAATATAGCTAAATGACTAACTATTTGAATTAGCTTTTCTTTTATTCTTTTCTGTTTAGTCCTTACAGAGAGATTTTAATGCGGACTTTCCAATAACTCCTTTCGGAGCGTCATTGAAATCAAAATAGTGTCCTTAGAATTCACTACCCTGATGTGCTGATAACATCTTCTCTTGGAGGGTACGCTGAAAACTAAAACTATGTTAGGAGAATTAAAAACCTCTGAACATTATTATATTAAATAAGTTAAATTTAATTTTTTCTAATAGGTGCTAAAATTTCCCTGTTTTTTTCATAAAAATGCAAATTTATTATGAAAACATGTTTACAAATGATTCATTGAAAGTATTGCCCATCGCTAGCTACCACTTTTTCCGATCGTTTTGTCATAACTCGAATTCCGTCACGGTGAAACTGTTCTAGACATTCTTTGATGTCGTCATATGAGTGGAGCTGCTGGTCGGCCAGACCGCGCGCCATCGAACGGAACAAGTGATAATCGGACGGCGCAATATCTGGAGAATATGGCGGATGGGGTAAGACTTCCCATTTCAGCGTTTCCAGGTAGGTTTTAACGAGCTTGGTCACATGAGGCAAAGCGTTGCCATGCTGAAGAATCATTTTTTCGTGCCTCTCCGTGTATTGTGGGAGTTTCTCGCGCAGAGCTCGGCTCAGTCGTATTAATTGTAAAATTTCGCTGTGAAAATTTCGCTTGGTTTCAACAGCTCGTAATAAATAACACCGACCTGGTCCCACCAAATACATTTGCCTTCGCAGCGTAAATATTCGACCGAGGCGAAGCATGACTTTCTTTTTTTTTTTTGGATTGCTGTAATGAATCCATTTTTCATCACCCGTTACAATACAATGAAGCAGTTGTCCACAGGCGAAAAAACGACGCTTAACGTCCTATGGCTTCAACTCATAACGCCATTTCAACGCGTTCAATCGCTTGAAAATGGCTTGGCGGGTAACTCCTAATACTGAAGTAGATTCTATCTGCGTTTGACATGGATCCCTGTCAAGTAATGCCGTTAATTCAGTGTGTTCGAAGGCTAAACCGACGGAACTAATCTCGACGCGTTGTTTCACTTAAGCAGCATCTCCGTAAATGTTTTAAAGCTGTAGATGAGCTTTAGCCGCCGTTTTCTTCGATTGAAAGAAGAAAATCAATACTTCCCGCATATCACGATTATTTGGCACAAAATCATACATATTATTTAAACAACTAAAAAAATATGACGTCAAAAGAAAATCACTATTGTGTCGAGGCGGTATGTTTACCATATGCCTAAGCTTGGCTCATGACGTTTAGGTTATGGCAGAATCGACTAGCACTTACAGCTGGCGTCATCTATTGGCAAACAGCGGAAGCGTAGTTCAAATTGTTGGTAAAACAAAGAAGTCTTTAGTTATTCGAGGGGATAACACAAAAATATCAGAAATTCTATATGATTATTTAATACTCCTTAAGCAATATCAACCGTTTCTGTGACGTCATTATCTTAGTTTAGTAATTTTGTATTAAAATTTCAGTTTTTCTTTAAATTAAACATTTCGAACTCCTTCAAACATCGGTCTTCTGATCGTCTTGTTGAAGTCGTAGTTTGTATATAATCAATATGTGTATTATGACTATAATTTATGTCCAACTTTAGTCAACTAAATCATACAAGAACTTCAAAAAAAGTCGTAAGCAAATATCTCACTTTGATTCATATCAAAAATCTCTGATACACACTGTATTTTATTGGATCATTATGAAAATTCCCCATATTCTCTAATGATTGATATCTATAATTGGAAAATTTTGTTTTAAACTTAAAGACACCCAACAACAGCCAGACACCACAAACGAAGAGACGACAAAATCTCATCATCAGCCATCGTTTCACAACACATTGGTGTCTTGATGACTGATATCGGTGCTTTGCCAATGATATCAATCATTTCAGGCAATTTATGCTGATCTCAACAATTTCTTTAGTTTTTTTTTCATATCAGTTTTTAGTTTCCACTGAAAATTATACTCTCTATAAGAGATATATGTACACATAAAGAATATTATGAATGAAGTGAATTTTGTTTATTGTCTTTGGCTGCTCGAACGTTTTTTCTTTCTTTTATTCCATTTTGCTGTGATTATTATTTCTAAAATACCAACTGATTTTCACAGCTATTAGGATGGATAGGCCATTCATTGTGAAAGTGGTATAAGTTGTATTTACATATTTTAATTATTCACTTTGTTTGCAATACATGACAAGCCGGATGTAATGGGCGTTATTGCAGTCCTTCACACATAGTTAAGGGGCTGAGCATGGTCGGTTGTATTTCGTAGTCGCTGGCAGCACTAATGGGTACTAATCAGTTAAATAGGTGTTGGTTACAAGCAGAACATTTTAATTCAGAAAATCATTCAATCTTTTCGATATGTGTTCGAGCTTCTAATTTTCTTTGTAGACAAGTTGCAATCATGGAAAATACAGATTGCAGACGAACATTTTCTTTTACAGAAAATCATTGCTACTATAGATTTTCGGCTGATGATCATGAAAATAAAACTCTCCAATAATAGGATAGGAAGAGAAATTTATAATAGTCAATATTAAAACAAATTCACTTTTTCATATTACATGACAATTTTCTTCTATAGCTGGCTTCCATTGTAAAAAAAAGCACGTCCTAAAATATTGCATTTGTCACAAATTAATGATTATCACATTAAATATTATACCTAACTTGGAACGTCGTGGAATCGAGAAATTCACATTATTCACCACTTTTTCACTAACAGAAGCGACGTTTTTAACAGTGCGTACACTGCGATGATGCACAGGCCTGACCACATCTGTAACGCCTCTAATCTCTTTCAATTTCTTTATAAACTTGCACAGTAGATCGATTATGACGACCATTAACACCACATGATGCCCGAAAAGTGGGCAGGTTTGAATTACCGCTGTTTTTATGCGTTCTTCGGTTGTTAAACGTATTCGTAAATGGCAAACCTCTCACTAAATAAATAACACTTCAAATGACAGGTATTTTGGTTCATGATTATAATTGCTTCTCGGTGCCCACATCAGATTTTTGTTTCACATCTTTAATATCATACAGCATGAAATGTTATGAAGATAACGAAATATGTCCTTTGGCAAATTCACCACAGCCACAGCCAGAATTTCATTCTAGCAGCGGTCAACATTTTTTTATAATATAGCTAAACAGAATAAATATTTGAATTCAACTTTCTTCTATTCTTTTCTGCTTAGTCCTTATAGAGGGATTTTAATGCGGACCTTTCAAAAACTCCTTTGAGGGCGTCATTGAAATCAAAATAGTGGTCTCAGAATTTGCAACCCAGGTGTGCTGATAATATTTTCTCTTGGAGGGTACGCTGAAAAAAAGAAATATGCTATGTTACTGTGTCAATTCCTTGTATAGGACTGAATCCACCTTTAGAGTTGTGGACCTTTTGCAGCATTTTTTTCAACAATTTTAACTAAATATAGAGACATATTTCGTATCAGGCATCTTAAATGATATACCTTTTAAAGGGCCGCCTTAATTGTAGACGTGGATTTTGTAAACAACCATAAACTTACGAAAAACTAGAAACGAGGAACACTATAAATGGATACCATTGTGTACGCAGGGTGTTCTTGAAGCGATCATTTATGAGAGATGGTACAGTGGGAAAATGTTTGCCTAGAAGAAGAATGAAGACACCTTTAGAAATATAGATTTTTCAGTATTCCTTCAACAATTCAATCACTTATTCCTTAACTAAATCCAGTGCATGATGATTTATTTTTTAAGGGGCCAATGTAATTAAGGGGTGTAAAAATGCTTAGAAATTAAATTTTCATAGAAAAAACTAATAAAGTCGATATATTCTCTATGAGAAGGTTATATAACTTGCTCAAGATTTTGAAAAATATGCCTCTTTAAGATATTTTTTCACATTTTTTACCAGTTATTCTACGCAGAAAGAAATCTGTCTAATTCATATTCATTTGTAAAGAAATGCTGCAACTTTTGTCATTAGTCCTGCTCTTAATTAGAGTAGGCTTTACAAGTGTATATAAATTAGATGTGGATTTTCCGCTTCTTCAGCTACCACCGTACATCACATTTAGTTATTACAGAATAGAATATAGAATATAAAATAGAATGGTTATAATGTTGGAAAATACGCAAGGATGCCACTTCCCCAAAGACGGATTTAGTTCTGGCATAGTCAAGCTTCTTTCCACCGGAGCGGTTCCGCCCACTTATAGCAGCTGTGGATATTAGAGTCGCGGACGATGCTCCCACTCAGATAAGTGGATATGCTAAAAACGCCGTCCTTCCATATACGAGTACACTGCCGCCCACTTGAATAGGCTTTCAAGGCTGAAGGCTATGGAAATAATATGAAAGGTGAAACAGCAAGAGCTATTTCAGCCGCTACAAGAGGACTAGTCTAAGATATGCCTCAAAATCACACGACTCTGCTGCCAAAATTAAGGGAAAAACTGGCGTAAGTGCAACTGTATCAACGGTAAAAAGAGTTATTTTCAAAACAGCACACTTGCAACGCATAAGATTTAAAAAGAAACCACCGCTATGCAATCTCCGTAAGGAACGTCGCCTTAATTTTTGCCGTACGACTATGACGTGGAGTAGAGACGGAATAGAATTATATTTTCCGACGAAAAAAATTTAATTTAGAGGGTCCTGATGGGTAGAATTACTACTTCCACCATCTACTCAATCGATTACACAGCCGGGAAGGTGGAGTTATGGTATGGGGTGCGATCTCTTTTTTTATTGACGTTAAAAATGTTTTCGGAGACTTGGAATGGAAATTCCAGCGTGACAACGCGCCAATCCACACAGCAAGAGTCGTCAAATCATGGAATGAAAGCCAAAATGTTGAGGTTATGAATTGGCCGCCTTACTCTCCAAACTTAAACATTATTGACAACGTCTGGGGATGGCTAGTACGCAATTATGCAAGCAATATTCAAGCAAAAGGGAACTAATGACTGAAATTAAACAGTCCTGGTCGTGTATTTCGCTGTACCTAATCAAAAAAACTGTATGATTCTTTACCTAACAGAATATATGAATGTATTCTCTACCAGGGCGGAAGCACCCACTACTAAAGTTTACTTAAAATACTTACTTTTAAATTAGATATAAGCAAACAATAATACCTTTAATTCAGGATTAATGCTTTCGTGTATAATCTAATTTTTGTAATGGGGGGGGGGGGCTGTTCAAATGAGCCAAAAACTGAAATTGAATTTCTGACCTTTTTTTGTGTTTAATGTTTTAGTACTTAATTCACTATAATAAAACAAAACTCATGTTATTCGATTACAGCAAATACGTGAAATATAATTTATAAAAGCACAACAAGTTCGTTATAATTATTATCTGGGAAAAAATCGAGCTTAGAAAAATATTTTAAGGGGTTGCTATTCAAGTGAACGGCACTGTACAACACATAAAATTGAATCGTTATTGCAGTGAAAAGTAGTAAATTTATGCATTTTTCCAACCGCCAACAATTAGGGCGGTCCCTTAGGAGAGTGCATAATACTGCACTGCAATAATAAATGATAAAATTGTGAAAAATTTTTAAAAATTTCCATTTTTCTGCAAGTAAATGAAGCTACTACTACTGGACCCATTTCGTCCACTCATGCCTACTGTTGTAAAATCCACCATAATCTATCTTTTTTGGCCAATACTGCCATTTTTCGGTAAAAGAGCATATTTCTTAGTACTTAAAAAATATATGAGTAAGAGAGTTATTGTTATCGATTCGATTTTTTTCGATCAGATTCAACACACAGCGATGGAGTCATTAAGTGATTTTTTCTCCACCGTAAGAAATATTTACATTCGCCATAGTGTCTGGTTCCCTTTACTTTCTTACTCAAAAAATCATATAAACTTTAAAGACTTAACTCATTTCTTTTATCAATGGATACTTACGTAGAAATATTCACTCTAACTTGATGGTTGTTATAAACATCCAACAGATTGTTGAAAAAGATCAATTGCATTTCTTCGCGGGCAGACGTACCAGCCGTCCATCCGTCCATCATATCCCCTCCTTCACTTTTCCAAAAGCAAACTCTTTAATGTCTCCCTTAGGAAACTATTGACTAATGTTGCAAGCTCTCTGTGATGGCGTATATCAAGTATTTCGTTGAACGTTTATAGTTTTGGAAATGATTAGGATGATTTACATTTTTGGTGTATTTAAAAAGTTTCCCGAAGACAACAGCAAATAAACAACATTTCTCCCTGGAGAAGTACAAACTGAAAAATGAAATTCTTGGGCTTTTTTCTGTACTGTTGGGTAAGCTTGAATTTCATAATTTGGAGAATTTATTTATTTTATAAAGCATTGGCAAAAAAAAAATAATAATAATATGCGAAAAAAACAAAAAAAAAAAAAAAAAAAAAACGAAACACAATGAATCGTCGGTGTTAAGAACAAAGCAAGCAACAGAAGTAAAGTATAATATGAAGAAGCAGTGGTAGGATATTCAAGTGCTTACAGGAGCAGGACTGAAATTAAGTTTAGCATTTCTTGCTTGGCCGGGAGATGAGCGCAGTGGTTTTATTAAACAACTTGAAAAACTTTAGCTATAAATGTTAAGACACAATAGACAAACATAAAAACTTGAAAATTATAAAATTTTACGATAAAGCCAAGTTTTGTTCCTTCAAATCTGAAATAGTCGAAAAAAGAACGATGCAGTCATAACCATTAAAATAGCAACACAGGACAGCCAACGGATACTGAGCCACAAGAGGCGCAGGGTGAGAGTGAAGAAAAGAGAGATCAAGTGTGTTGTTTTGTTTTTACTTGTTTGTTGGGTAGCCTGCTGGACATAAGTAGTAAGAACTTTAAAGGAATTTAATAATAAAGTCTTCAACAATTTCAATACTTTGGCAAACATCATCAATATCCTTTAGGACATGCTAAATCAACATCGATAGTCCTGCCTTGTCGCATGACAATGATGATGGCGCGCGGTTGAAGAAGTCACTGACGGCGATGATGATGTTGAGCAGGGGCAAGGCGATTATGTTGTAACATAATAATTTGACTTGTATGTCTGTCAAACATGATGATTACATTGTTGTTTGTCAGGGAGTTGGTGTTGTTGTACTCCCCTTTCCTTTTCACCTCCCTGGGCATTCTAATTAAAACTAATGTTGTTGTTTGTAGTGTAGTATTTGAATTGAAATCGAAACCAACCCCTTCTGAAGAGGCCGTCCGTCCGTATAACCCCCTTACGTTGTTGTTTAAAGAGCCGGGACGGGCCGGGCAGGGCAATTATTAAATTTTCATTACATCCCTTAATCAGCTTTTGAACTTACAAAATCAGTACTTTTCACTTCTCTTTCGTCTTTTGTTATTTATTTTACGTTTTTCTACTACTTTGCCTTCATTGTCGTCATCGACTTCTTTTGCCGCTGCTGGCGCTGCTGCTGGTTCTGCACTCCGCTTTTGTCTTATTCAAATACAATGTGTACTTTATAATATTGGTTGTTAAAATGTAATCGAACCCCCCGATTTGTGTGTAAAGAAAAACAAATATTGATTTACAACTGACAGACAGATGGACAGGAGGCATTCAGCGAAAGGGGCTACAAGACTCTTAACTACTGTTCAGGGAAAAAGACGCAGTGGAAAATGGATAACTATGCAAAAGAAAAGTTAATGGAGAAGAAAAACAGACAATATAATTTATGTGACAGATCAGCAGTTTACAGCTAAATTCGTAACGGATGATAGATTAATGCTTGCATAATTTCAATTTACCTGAGGGGAAAGGATAATGAACGAGGAGGAGGTCCTGCGTTCGGAAATTGAGCTGCAGGGTCGGCATATTAATGGTAATAATGTTTAAATGGTTGGGAAAGGGATCGTATGCTTCCTTTATTCTGGGAAATAAGATATTGCCGCTATATGCCAAACAACTTTTCATCGAAACGCAGCCTTTTCTTTAATTAAATGTTGAAAATGAAATTGATATATGATAGTTTTAATGAGACAAAAAAAACGGGTTATTCTTTTTTCGGTTCCAAAACTAAAGTTAAATACAACACACATAAACCTATGATTTCGATGAAACTTTTATTTCATTAATGCTTGCCATTTAAATAACCGCCTCTGGATTGGTTACAGCAGTGGATACTTCTAAGGTAGTTTTCGATCAATTTGGTTGGTTGGTTTTCAATTGCTTTAGTTATTATCCGCGTAAATACGATCTTTGACGTAGCTCTACAAAAAAGTCTAACGACATCTAATTGCATAATCTTAGTAGCCAATTGAAATTCTGGAAACTTGTCATGCAATAAAGCCAAATCAGCTCGTAGCAACGTTTTGTTGCAACCACATGTCGTCCAGTTCATATTGTTCAATTGCAGGCCAAAAAAAAGTTGGTTATCATATGGCCATAGCGCTCCGAATTGAAATTCGGATTATCAGGCACACTTTCACTAATAATAGCGATATTTTTGGCAGTGCGTATATTGCGATGATACGCAGGCCTGACCATATCTGTAACGCCTCCAATCTCTTCAAATTTCTATAATCTTGTTAATTACTTGCACAGTAGATCGATTATGACGCCATAATAACCCCGTAATGCAAGAAAAGTTCCCAAGTTTGAAATGCCACTTTTGTAGTTAGTTTTAACTATTTTTACGCGTTCTTCGGTTGTATTATATTGTATTCGCAAATGGCAAATCTTTCACTAAATAAATAATACTTCAGATTACAGGTATTTAACAGCTGATGGCCTTGCCAGGCCGGCGGTTTCGAAACCACTAAATGGATAGGCCTGTATATTTGCAAAATTGTAAAATTGTGTTTAAGATTTAAAAATTAAAATGTAAAATTCTTTTTTTTATCTTTAAAATTTATCTTATTTTTATTGCTATTTCATTTCGCAAGTTTATACATATATTCATGAACAAACTATGACGCAAAATGTAGCCCTTTTCAGTGTTGGAAACCAACAAACAGAAAGTTAATATTGCCACTTAAAAAGATTTTCTAGCGCAAACAAACGGAGTACCGTCTAGTGGAAAAATTTAGCTTAAAATTCCACTATAATTTTTTTTATGTAGAGTTTCATTGCAAAAAGTTAGCATTGTATCAGCCTTTAATCTTAAATATAGCCCCATATTGTACATATAATATATTTCAAAATCTTGGAAATAAAGGGTTTCCCAACAAGAACGCAAGATTTAAATTTTAAATAAAACACAGATAATTAAAAAAAAGTCGTGAAACTTTATATTATCAGGCCTGTCACAGAATTTTGTGATATGGTTTCGAATTCGCATTTTCCAAATCGATCGATATGGTTTGACCTTCTTCAGAAATCGATCGATTTTGTTAATACCCAAATTGAAGATATCCCGTTTTTTTGATATGTCAACGCAAAGAATAAAGAACGCAAAGAAAAAAGCAAAGACCATATGTTTTAAAATAAGCAAAAGTGTTAAAATTATTACAAGTGACAAGACGATAATTAAAGTTTGTAAAGCAAAAAGTGTCAGCTCTTTGAGTAAAAGATTAACTAAAAAAAAAAAAAAACAACTAAACATGCCCGGAATTTCCGTAGTGTGATGGATGTGATGGAGCGATATTGGTCTGCCGAAAAATTGCGCCGTCGAAGTTTGAGAGATGCCTCGGATCCTTTGGCATACCCAAACTCAGTGTATGTTCATACACACATAACTACATTGCTACAACAGTGTTATTTTATAATTATTGGTTTTATTTTAGTTTCATTAGTTATTATCGCCTGAACAAGGAAGGCTTTATTATGGTGTTGGATTCAATAAAGAATGATCTGAAGCGGTCGAGTATACATCCAATATTGCAACTTTTTATCGCGCTTCGGTTTCTTGCAACTGGAGCATCCCAAGGTGCAATAGGTAAGAATTTGTTGATAGTAGTATTTCAACTTTGCTGATCGTAATATCATTATAGCAAAAGATGTTGACATCACTGTAGAAGAAGCACTGTCTCGACGCTGATGTGGCGGGTTATTGATGCCATTGAACGCCACATATGTTCCCAATGGATAACAATTGCGATGTCTGTCCTCTTTTTTGTTGTGGTACAGCTTTCTTTTTACAAACACCTTCCAGTCCGTCCAGGTTTTTTTCCACCCATTGATGTCCTTGGTTGGCGGATCGGAGGAATTTAATTTTGCGGTTAGTTCAGCCCACAACGCTTCAGCTGCCACCCAATCTCCCTTTACATACCCCTTAGCTATGTCCTGGTGGGCATCCATAAACTCGGCCAATATACGCTCTTGTGCGGGACTCCTATTTTTTCTCCTAAAATAACGCAAATTGTTACTAAATAAAATAATTTAGGAAAATTTTTCCATACTTACATGTTTCCACAAATTATTTTGTTTGTTGTGCCTTTCGTTTTGTTTCGTCAAAACTTGCCAGTATGCAATGTTATTGCAAATTAGTTACTTTTACTTTGAAGAAATATGTGGTTTACACGAAAAAAAAGGTGGCAATACTGCATTAAAAGTAGTCAAAAAAAAGTTGCTTGCTGTGCTACCCCCGAAAAATACGCAATAATTGTTTAAATTAATCATTAATATGTTTATTTTCACCGCAATCTATTAAAACACAGTATCTTTTATTGATATAAACCAATTGCAAAGACATTTTTTTAGTTTAAGATAGGAAAAAAACCAAAACCATTTACATAATTGAAAATGATTTCAAAACGAAAAAATTTTGCGGTTTTGATTGTCTGGAGAAGCAAATTACGAATTGGAAACCATTTCGATCGAAATGGTTTTCTGTGACAGGCCTGTATATTATGGTACGTCATAGAATCACAAATGCTACAAAAAGTAAATCAAAAATACAAATTAAGATTGATTTTTATTTTTAAAAATTAAAATTAAAATTTATTTTTAAAAATTAAAAACAAAAATCATGATTGATTTTTATTTTCATTTAAAAAAATAAAAAAATTAAAAACAGAAATCAAGACTGATTTTTATTTTTCAATTTTTTATTTTTATTTAAAAAAGAAGGTAGAAACAAAAATAAAGATCAATTTTAATTTTTATTTTTGATTTTAAATAATAAAAATCAATTATGAACTTCATAAAATAAAAAAAAATCCAACACGATTTTTATTTTTGATTTTTATTTTTAAAAATCAAAAATAATTGTTAAAAATAATTTGTATTAATATGAGTATCGGTCTGTCTGGGTTTTAACTGGCTGAGAGATACGATAACTGTCATAAATAAAAATAAAACTCAATCTTGATTTTTGTTTTTATTTTTTTTTTTTTTAATAAAATTAAAAATTATTCTTGATTTTTATTTTTATTTTTAAAAATTTCATTTTTATTTTGGAATTTAAAAATAAAAATCAAATTGTTTTTAAATTTAAAAATAAAAATCAATCTTGATTTGATTCAGTCTTGATTTTTATTTAAAAGCAAAATAAAAAATCAATCTTGATTTTTAGTTTTAAAACTCAAAAATAAAAAAATCATGTGTGGCTTTTTTTTTTGAAAATCAAATCAATCTCGATTTTTATTTTTGATCAATTAATTACGATTTTTTTTTTATTTCGATTTTTGAAAATAAAAATTTATTATGATTGTATTTTTGATTTATTTTGAAAAATAAATGTTGTAATTAAATTTTTACCAACAATAATAAGAATATAAGTGAACAAACGTTATCGTTTGTGTTAAGGGGGGAAGGGTCGATTGGTGTTAGCGTTTCGAGAGAGTTTTTTGATGATAGCGGTTGGGGTGAATTCCAATTGATCTTCAGCGAACTTGTGGTTGTTAGGATGTGGACTGTATCTTTGGTAAAGGCAGTTTTCACCTGTTTTGCGGTAGCGGGTTAGCTCATAAATGCTTATGAAATGTTTGGTGAACAACGGAAGTTCTGTTCACGTTATAATAAGCAGTTTTAATGTAGAATTCGAGATGATGGTAAAAATGACTACTCGCTATGATGTGATGCGAAGAAGTGCCGTTTTTGGCATACTAACTTAACTTGTCACTTTACAATTTATCTATTTACAATTCATTAATCAATTCACAATAAGTAAAAAGTAACTTTTATAGCATAGTTAAACAAAATTAATTCACGATTAAATACGACCTGTACATTGATTGGCAATTCAAATTAAGTACATTTTTGAAGTACAAATTGCGTATTAACTATTTAATTTCAGATAATTATAAGTAAGTATAAACGCTGTAAGTTTATACAATAAATTTGTTACGTATTTATAAAGCGCATTGAAATACAAACATTTTCGTGTATTTCATGCAAGACATTTCTATCTCAGTAATTTTTTTTAGTTCAAACTCAACCCAACGGTCGCTGTTTGCGTATTTGCCTATAAAATATTATGGAATACAATTGGCCAAAAGATTTTTGGCACTTAAAGTGCTCGCTTCTTCCGTTTGTCATATCAAATGATATGTAACTTCATCCCTTTTGGGAAATCGCTTAACAATTCAGCACAAAAGGGAGCATAATAAGCAGTTCTTGGGATCCAGAAGTGCTTCATATTAGCATCCAAATCACTGTATTTAATATGGTCTTGTGGTAAGAGAGATGTTATTCTTTTTTGCTTACTTTACTGTGCTTTTGAAGCAGTGGTCATGAACTACTAAAACGGCGTTTTAACATTTGGTAATTACTTAGAAAATATTTGAACAGTGCAGTATTAATAATAATCTAAATTCATAGGTTAATAGATCAAGTTAGTTTACCCGAGTACAGTGCAGAGGGTATTCGTGTATGCTACTGCCATGTTAAAATGGCATTGAAATTCGGGCTGGGAATTTAAAGGTAGAGAAAGAAACTTAATTTAGTTTTTGAGCATGTCCAAATTATGAAAACGGGGTTCACATTCATCGCGTAACTTTCCATTTTCTGAAATAGGATGCTCCATCTTTGAAAATATTTGTTCAGGAAATAATCAGGTCAAAATGGAAATATTGCATTTTTTTCTCATACTAATTTTAGCTCTCTGACTCCATTAGGTCTGCTCAATGTGCTCTTGCTTCTGACATTGTAATCGCATATAATTTCTCTTAAAGAATGTAAAGCTAATTTTATAGGCTCTAATAGAGAAAACGAAAAAGCTTTAACAAATTTATGACGCAAGATTATCATATGAAATTTCAAAAATTCAACACGCCAATAAAACCTAACTTATCTCACAAAAACCACTAAAAATTCTTTCTCATAACAAAAAAAAATCTTCGCGATGGTTCATTGGAAAATGTGGAAAATAATTTTAACACTTAACAACAAGTAAATACTCAAGAAAAAAAAACTTCAAAAACTCAAACGAAATTTTCCGAGCGTATCAAATTTATAATACCCTCTGATAATTTTATGTACGTTTTGGGCCCGGGCAGAAAAATGTCTTAAGTCAAAGCAGTTAAAGGTGTAAACTGTAATATAAACGTAACGAACCCAAATGGAAAACGCAAAGTGCAGTGGTACTGATGATGATGATGGTGATGATGATGTTGATAATGATGATGACGACGGCTGTGAGGGAGACTAGGAAGAAAACGAAAATGTTTAGATTCATAAATGATTGAAAACACATATACATACATGTTTATGTGTTTGTGCGGTGGTAGATTACTTTGAGCTGCTGCTTGCTTGCATAGACAATTACCGCATTTGATCTGATCTGATGAGGCAACACACCCACCACCGCACTCCCCAGACTGAGGCGAAGGCGAGCGTTAGCGATTCCACCGTGTTTGCGTGTATTGAATTTGTGTGAATGCGTCGCCGTTGCCTTTGATCTTGACGAAAATTTTAAACTGCCGGTGTTAAATCCGATAATGATGCATCATCGTGAACTTCATCCTCATCGGCAGCCACAACATTTTGAACATCATCATTGTCGTCGTCATCTTCAACCTCATCGACACCATCAATGAACAACGACCGACCGACAGACAATCTTTTTTCCGCATGATTTAAATGCTGGCCATATTCATGTAGTTGTATATAATATTTTTTTGGTTTTCTTTGCCTGTTTTAAATGTGTGAGTGCTTTGGAAAATCATAAAATTTCTAAAAATGCTTTCAATCATAAACACCGTCATAAAATCTTAAAACAAATACGAGGCTGCCTTCTTCTTTCCACTCCTCTTGGAGCAAAACGAAAACAAAAAAAATAACCGAAACTTCAGTGGAGGAAAACATTTTCTAGTACTCGAAGTAAATATTGTGGGCACGGATGTCTGTGCAGGTGCATCTCAAAGACTATGCGCAGAATACAAGAAACGATCGCTGAAATTTCTAAATTACCGACAGAACAAAAAGTTGTAGGCCGATGTTAACAACAACAACGAAAAACGCATCAATGAAATGAGAGACTCGCACAGGAAAAAATTTGTTGGCAAACATTCATAGTAGCTTTTACCACCATCGTATGAACCTTCCTTCATGGTTTCATTCAACAGAATTGTGCTGGGAGGGATAAAAAAATATGCCACTAAACAAGTTTTCTGCCGTTCAGTACTTTGTTCCACAAAATGTTAATAAAAGTGTTGCGCCGTCTATGAATTCTTTTCTTCTAAATTTGTTTTATTCCCTTTCTCTCTCTCTCTCTCTCTCTGTCTCTCTCTACCTGTATCCAACGAGAGTTATCATTCAACACTTTAAATAGTCGGCAGTGCCTTTTATTTTGTACTATAACGAAAACCAAGTACTATTAAAATATTTTCTTTTTCCTCCTTTTCCTAAGAAATCACTTTCAATGATTGTCTGCAATTGTCAATCTGCGCCTTGAAGTTAAAGTTTTCATTTTTGTTTTCTTGATAAGACAGCGAAAGTCAATTCTTGTCTGCGAAAAAGTAATCGAATTGTGAATATATGTTTTTTTCCTTCAGTGAACAAAAATAGTTCATTAAACTAAAAGACCCAGTAGGGAGTGTTGACGCAGAAAGTCAACAATAAGAGGGGGAAATGACAATAAAAGCTAAGGTATTCAAAACGGAAAGTAGTTGAAAGCATATTTTTGACCAGGTTTTCAAAATTACATTTTTCGAATAACGAAATTAAAGTATTTTCTTCGCTACTCTTTATAAAAATTACGCCTAAATGTGCTGATTTAAATTAAATGTAAATTTCACGAAAGCACTCAGAAATTGATCCAATCGATGTAATAATTTTGATGATCTAAAGTCAAAATATTAGTGGAATTTTTTAGAGCTTTGTTGTACACTTTTAAAATTCATCTTTGGAATTGTAAAGCAGACTGAGATACTGTTTTATTACTTGGTATAAAACTTACTTACTTAAACGGCGGCTAATTATTGACCATTATTAGCAGCACATAGACAAGAATTCTGCGTCTCTTCTACAAAGTTCTCTAAATAGTGGCGGTTGATGTTGATAGTCTGTGGCGTTCATGTTGCTTTGGTGGCATCCATCAAACCTGTCGTTTATAAATCATTCACTGATGCCAATTTATCATGACAGTTTATCGATTTAGTGGTTTTAAAATCGCCGGTCTGGCAAGGCTGTCAGCTGTTAAATACTTACCATCTGAAGTGTTATTTAATAAGTGAAAAGTTTGCTATTTAAGAATATGAATCGTTTAACAACCGAAGAACGCGTATAAATAGTTAAAACTTACTACAAAAGTAGTGATTCAAACGTGGGCACTTTTCGTGCATTACGGAGTGATTATGGTCGTCAAAATTGACCTAAAGTGCAAGAAATTGACAAGATTATAATGACATTTGAAGAGATTGAAAGCGTTATAGATGTGATCAGGCCTGTGCATTATCGCAATGTGTTCAGTGCCGAAAATATTACTTCTGTTAGAGACAGTGTGGCGGATAATCCAAATGTCAATTCAGAGCGATAACTTCATAGACACGATTCTTCCATTCCAGTCCATTGCTTTGATTATTCCTTTCTCTCAGGTAGAAATGATGGACCCATGTATGTGCCATGGTTATAAATCGGTGAAACATTGCCAAATACTCACCTTCTTCATGGCGTTGTTTTTGCCAACAGCTTTCTTATCTTCAAATCTTTGATCAATTTACGATGTATAGCACTTTTTGAATTGTCTACCGTTTCAACTAGCTCTTGGACTTTCAGCCGACGATCCATGCCATTTTGTACATTTTCTTAACAGTGTCACCTCAATTGGTCGGCTACTACAGTGTTCATCTTGGCAGCTCGTACAGCCTCGTTTAAACTCTGCTACCCTCTGGATTGAGACCTTTCAAATGGAAATATTGAATTACATAGCGGTGAACAATTGTTTCCATGCTTAAAAATGCAATGAGATCGTTTACTTTTGATGGCTCAAGTAAAAGTACTAAACAACGTGGCGCCTTGAAACTTAAATTATATGTTTTATAAGGTTGCCACTTTTCACCAAAATAATTTTATTTCAAACTACTGGCACCATTTACCTATATATGTCATGTCGGCTAGTTTGGAAATATCATCCTATCGTATTAAAATTAAAACTGCTGCATTTTCTTCTGCTACACGAAGTGATTAAAAAAAATTAACTTTGTATTCCGATCCATCATTTATTAATCACGCTTATTATCTAACAAGATCTGAAAATACTTTTTACAATTTTTGGTAGTTAGACATGAATGTTAACTCTTCTTCTGACACTGGATGACACGTGTGACGTTGATACTGTGAGTGCGCGAGCTGTCATTCCAATGAGGATAGAAAACGTCAATACGATTTCAATTACTGTATGGGACCGACCCCACACTTGTCCCACTCTTTCTCTCTCTGTAACTCTCCGCACCAATGCCATCAAAATAACTGGCGCTAACTCCAATACTGGGCAAGCAGTCGAGAATTCCACATGCAGGCTTATACGTCTGTCTGCCCGTGGGTCCGTCCATCAGTTGTTTGTCTTTACTGTTCATTTACATATTTCTGGTGTAAATCGTTTGTCGTACATCTTGATTTGCAAATTAAATCTTGTGTAGAACATTTAACAGACATGTGTATACATGTGTGTAATCACATATGTAAGTAAGTAAGGATGTATGTATGCATGTAAATATGTACATAGAGTTGTGTCGTATATGCCAGATTGTGTATTCGATCTTATAGATAGATAGTTTTCATATGACTGACTCCGTCGTGTATCCACACATTGGCCGCCGCATTCTTTGCGACAAATACGAAAGTTCTTCTGGTGTCTCACTGAAATCAAAATCAGAATCCGAATCGGAATCATCAAAATGGAATTGTTTGCTTGACTCGATGATGGTGACGATGATGATGATAATATTGCTGTGGTTGCTATTGTTGTTTAATGTCACTTGACATTCATTTCGGGGAGACATTCAGGGTCATCTCAGCAATTTGTATTGATCGATCTCCACACACACACAAAATGCCCACCATCATCACCCCTACTACCGCCACCTCTGCCTACCATTGTTTGTCACAGCCGCATTCAGATTCATCTCCTTCCAGTGTTTATTAAACGGCCGTCCGTCACCGGCGTGGAAATACATAAAAGTTGTTGTCATATGTGAGCGAAAGTTCTGTGCGGACAATAGCAGCGAAATGTAAATTGACATGTTTATGTTATAAAATGATTAAAGGCGAAAATACTACAACAATACAACGGGACACGTAATGGCAACAGCTAATCAAGAAACGAATTGTTAACTTTACATGATCACTTGGGGTGGAAATTAATTGTATGAAAGAAATTTGTTTGAATCCTAAAGTTTGTGGGATCTAATATTTTGATATTTGGTATTGTGGGTTTTTTTATTGTTTTCTTTTTTTGTTATCTTAAGTTTTTAAGTGTAAATATATGTAAAATTCCTATACAGGGTGTCCGTCGGGAAGGTATACTACTTTGTTTTGCCGCCATTTTGGTAAATATTAGACTTGACCGTTCATATTTGACAAATTTTTTATGTAAAAATATTCGATAAACCAACGTGTTTTAATCGTTAAAACATTTTATCAAAATCAATCTTAGATTACCGTGACGATAAGAAAGTTACGTGAAATTTTTGGGAGAAACAACGTGCCAACAAGACTCACTATTTAGTGTGTAGTGAATGATTTTGAAGAAAGGCGGTCTGCAGCTAATAGGGCCAAGCATGGACCACAACATACTGCAAGATCGGCTGAAAACATTACTGCTGCTCAAGAAAATGTTCAAAACAATCCATCAACCTCAATTCGACGCCGTACTCAGGTGCTTGGTCTTCAAAGAACAACTTTGGCCACAATTTTACACAAGGATTTGCATTTGTTTCCATTTAAGATTCAGCTGACACAAGAGCTTCTTCCACAAGACCATTTACGCCGACATACATACAGGGTTGCCCATATTCGACGGACCCATGTTTTAAAAAAAAAAT
>JAHXMU010000695.1:364539-401288 GCA_019455685.1 Philornis downsi | reverse complement strand
TGCCAAAGGATCTTAGCGTTAAAGGATAACATCGAAAGCAGCAGCAGCAACAACAAACTGAAGATGAGGAAGAGAAAAAAAGAACATATGATAGGATAAACATACTTCACACTCACATATCCTTAACACTAATGTAAGAGAATAGAAATGATGATGATGTTTTATAACACCAAAAGGAAGTTAATACAACATCAGCTACACTCACACGAATATAGCGATGTTCACAAGCACACACACACAAGCACACGTATACCCATAAGTGCTGCTTTTAACTCAATATTATTATCCTTTCAGTATAGAGGTCTGTTGTGGTACTACATCTAAGGACGTGCAGTAGTGTTAGACAAATGTTTGTTGAGGAATTTTCACACTTTAAAATAACACATAAAAAAGATTTACTTGCTTTGAGGGACGAGATGTGGCAACAAGAAAGGGAAATGCCAAGGAAATCTATAATAATCCTTTAAAGGAAATAATAAAGCGTTCGAGGGTGTTGCGGTACGGCAGGTCAACATTTTAAAGGATTTAATTCACAAAGAATAATTTATAACATTTTTAACAGAGCTATAAATGAAGGGTGTGCACAGAATGCGACTTTGATTTTCAAAAAAATTTGTTGTAGGTGGCATGATTTTTAGCCTCGATAATCAAGAAAAACCTTCTCCAAAGAACTGGTTTCCTTTGAAGACCAATATTAAGCATTCTTTTTACTTTAATGCCACTGATTCCGTCGTTTTACTGCAAAGTATTTTTCTGTCGAAATAATTTATTTTTATTGTGAGGACAAAATATATTTGCGCGCAAATCTTCCTGCAACTTAAAAGTCCATAATGAATATGGGGGAAAAAATAATATAATAATAATATAATGTAATAATATAATGGAGAAAACAAAGCAGAGAATTTAGTACTTGGGGAGTATTGAATACAATAAGTTACCGCATATAATAGAGGATTTGCAATCGATTACCCTCTTTAAAAAAAAACACTGAGACAATACTTGTTTGATAATATTGAGATGCTTCTTATATAACTAAAATTTTTTTTTCATAATATATTGCATTCCATAACGATTTAAAAAAAAAAAACATTATTGTTGCTTATTCTATGTAAAGTATAAGTTAACTGCTAAATTGTTGCTAGCTAAATTAAATAAAAAAATAAAAAAAATATTTGCTGAGTAATATATATATATGTGAAAAACCGCTTGAGATCAGAAGTTTTTTTCAAATAATTTTCTGGACTTTTTCATTTTCATGAAAATTGACAAAAAAAAATATCCAGCGAACCTGACAATTCCCAGAAAAATTTAAATACTAATTCGATTGTTATTCGAATTCTGAATTTTCACGGAAAGCACAGGCTTACTGACAACATTTATGTTACAGTGCTATTTAACTGGGAAAATATTTGGGAACATTTAGATATTTATGGGGACATAACTTATTTGTCTCTTTTTTAAAAAAGTATAAATACACGCAGAGTAAAAATTTGTTTCCCGTAAAAGAATAATTATTCAGTAAAACTTTTGTTGCGACATATATTTGCGGACAACGAAGAACTTTCCTAACAAATTAATATTTCGTTTGGTTTAAATGACGTATACTAATCGGAAACCTTGGAAGAAACGAAAAACTTTTACGGCAAAATGCTATTTTTTTCGCCGCAAAAGATGTATTGTTGCACCAAACTATAGTATATTTTTTATAGGAAACAGGGGACGTTTGCGGAAAATATTTATTTAATTTTTCGCACACGTAAATAAAAAATGTTGGATGTTATTAGATATAAGTTTTATTAATAAAATATATGTACGCTTCCAATAATCTTTTACGAGTATATTACAAATTATACCGTTTATTTTATAATTATTTATAATCAAATGCCTTTGACTCGTATTCAATTTTATTTAAATTAGTAATTCGTAAACTATTTCTTATTATATTTTCTTTGGCAAATTTACAGATCGTAAAAGAGCCGCAAAATAATCTTCACCTAATGAAAATTAAAAAAAACTTTAGTCTTTACGAAAAACATATGTTTGACATGATTTCACCTTGATCAAAATCCAGGTGGTTTCTAAGTGGTGTTACTGATTTTAAGCATCCCGAAATCAGTCCAGAAGATGCCAGTGATGTCCTCTAGTTTTTGTATGCGTCATTTATAAACATTTCAAATTCTTGACATTCACAATCAATTTTTTCCGACTTTACATCTCCGACGATTTTTCTTTGCTACTCAATGCGTCAAAAACGCTTTCCAGGTGACAGGATAATTTCTTTCTCACTATCTCTCACCGTTTGATATTGATCAGTTTTAAATGTTTACCAAATATGAGAAAATCACATAGAAGGTAGTAACAGAACTACAGCAAATGACTTGAATTAGCCTCTCTCTTCAACTCTCTTTTACGTTGTCTTTCGCATTTGCATTCTAAATTCCTGCATTCTTCGTAAAAGTTCTCCTTGTTTACCGCAAAAGTTAATTATAACTTTTTTGCGTAAATTCAATTACAATAACGTTTACAACAAACGCTTTCATTTACGGGAAACGTTGCAATTTTTGCGGCAAAAGTTTAGCATACAAATTAAAAGTATTTTTGCGGCAAAAGTGCTCGAAACGTGTTTTTCCTTTGCGTATATGTATCGATTCAAAACGCATCAACTCCAAATCCATCTGCAACAAAAAATTTCCGTCTTTCATCAAATAATTAAACAATAAAAAAGAGATCAATGAAATGTCAACGGTTCGGAAAAATGTAATCACCTAAAACATTAATATAAAATGAATTTCTAGGAGTCTTAATGCAATGGTGGAGGGTGAGGAGTGCGATATACGATTAGTGTAAGGTATTGTAAAACGTAATATAATATTTTGCATGACATTGATAGTTTTATTTGGCATAGTAAGAGTTATTGGATTTAGAAGAAAAATATACAATTTTTTGACAACTTATCTTGATTTTAAAGATAGTTTCATAATGTGTCTCCTAGAAATTCTCGTAGTCATTAGCAAAACAAAAAAAAAAAAACTGCGACAGTCAATTTTCACAAGTTTCCTTTGAGGCAAATTTTTCACCAACACCATAAGCAGAAACAGATTATAGTCACATGGCGCCTGGTCCGGGCTATAGAGTGGACGTATAAGAAGCTCCCAATCAGCCTTACTATCGATGAGTGTGGCTTGTCGCTGTCCTAATGGAACACAACTCTTCCACTACGGGCCAAAGAGGGACAATACTGAGCGACTATTTCCTTCAGATGATACAATTGTTGATAGCACGGGTTCACACTAGATATAGCAGAACCTTCCTCACCGTCAATCCTGGCTTGATGGACAGTTTTCGCTAGCCGTTGTCTTAAATGCCCCATTTTTCATCACCAGCCACCACACTCGTACGCTTCAGAAATGGGTCGGTTTTGTTGTGGTTCGCAGATGGAAACACTATCTATGAATTTTAAACTCGGGTATCACTCATGTATCGAGGTTTTTTGTATCTAGCCTTATTCAAAAGCAATCGAAACAGTGCTGAAAAGATGATCAAACTTCCCGGCTTCTATCGTTCTATTGACATTTTCGACAGTAGGCCTCCCAGAGCGAGGTGCATGTTTGCCGTGAAGTTTACTGGAACGGTATAGATAAAACCAACAAATTTATCATTACATAATTGTTTATTACAGTATCAGAACCATAAACACTATTCACATTTTCAGTTTCCTGGGTTGTGTTTTCACGTTTATCGAAAAATGAGAAAATGACTGTAAAATATGGCGCATTTTCTATTTGCTAATCTCCATATTTGACGCGCATTTAAACAATACTGAGCCAAGCAATCACAAAGCTGCCTAAATAGTTTTCCTTGGGTACGAAATCGTATTTTTCTAACGCCATCTAGCGTAACGCAATTGCACATAGAAAACGTTGCAATAAACTATTAAAGGTAATACTTAGCTAGCAGCGAAAGGCGTAACTACGTCAATAAGCCAGCATAAGAGATGTGTTCAAAAAATGAGAAGAATTTTCAAATTTCGCGGGCTACGTACATTCGATTTTTGACTATTATTTCTTTATGTTGGTACACTCGTCTCAAAGAAATGTTAACGGTTTCATTCATTTTTAGTTTGTTTGTGAGAGGCAGAAATAAGATAAGTTTTCTACGTGTTCGTGCTATCGAAAAAATAGATCAAAGAAGTTGCATCAAATTTTGTGTAAAAAATGGAATTAAGTGCTCAAAACCACTTGAAATGTTGACAGTGGCATACGGTGAGTCTACTCTGAGTCAAAAAATTGCAAGCTTTTCACAGAAGGTTGAGAAGATGTGAATGACGACGATCGCTCTGGACGCCTCAGTACATCAACAACTGATGAAAATTTTGAGAAAGTGAAGAAAATTGTTATGGAGAATCGTTGAATCACAATTAGAGAAGTTGCTGAGGATGTCGGCATATCCGTTGGCTCATGCCATGCAATCTTTTCGGAAATTTTGGGCATGAAGCGTGTGACAGCCAAGT
This sequence comes from Philornis downsi, assembly GCA_019455685.1. Classification (NCBI taxonomy): domain Eukaryota; kingdom Metazoa; phylum Arthropoda; class Insecta; order Diptera; family Muscidae; genus Philornis; species Philornis downsi. Next base: position 396,778 of record JAHXMU010000695.1, on the reverse strand, counting down.
TCGTTCCAAAATTGCCGAATTTTGACCAAAAACGACGTCGCTTGAGCATTGCTCAGGAATTGTTGAATGATGTCAACAATAATCCAGATTTGCTTAAAAAGATCATAACGAATCGTGGGTATATGCTTATGACATCGAAACCAAAGCCCAATCGTCCCAATGGAAGAAACCAAGAGCGCCAAGACCAAAACAAAACACGCCAAGTTAGATCGAATGTCAAGGTTTTGCTCACTGCTTCTTCGATTACCATGGCGTAGTGCATCAGGAGTTCTTACCACAATGTCGTACGGTAAATAAGGAATATTACCTTGAAGATATGTGCCATATGCGTGAAGCAATACGAAAATAACGCCCGGAATTGTGGAAAAAATTAATGGCTTTTGCATCATGATAATTCACCTGCTCACTCATCTTTCCTTGTGAGAGACTATTTGGCCATAAACAACACCGCTATAATGCCTCAGCCACCATTTTCACCAAATTTGCCCCCTGCGATTTTTTCCTGTTCCCAAGATTAAAGAGACCCATGCAAGGACGACGTTTTGCGGCTATTGAGGAGATAAAAACCGAATCGCTGATGGAGCTCAAATACATATCAAAAAGTGCATATCAGAACTGCTTCGAGGATTGGAAAAAACGCTGGCACAAATGCATTCTATCTGAAGGGGACTACTTTGAAGGAGATAAAAAAGAAAATGATGAATAAATAAATGTTTGTTGAGAAAAATTAAAATTCACCATATTTTTCGAATACACATCTTATACACAGAAAAGATATTCCGTTAAAATGATATGGGAATGATGCATGATCTGAGCTAATATTACAAGGATCATATTTATAATAATTTGATGAACGTTTGAAGAACCTTTTTGCTATGAAAGTTTGATTATTAAACCTTCAGTAAATATTTGTGAATACTCTACTCCAAATATTTATAATTTTCTGGAGTAAATTCATGGTTTTAAAGCTGCAAAATCTTTTAGGAATCCTGTAACAAATTTCCGGGGAAAAAAGGAAATGTATTCAACAAATTTCATGGCCAAACATAACCAGAAAATTCAAGGATGCATTCTCTAATGCCAAATAAAATAGAGTCCAAAATAAAATACTTTTGTCTCATTGCTTTTTTGTTATTTTTTATTTAAATACTTCCATTTCTACGAGAACAAACATTTTCATATTTACATTTAATCGTTTCGTTCTTTTGATAGCAAAAATAAAAAAAAAACGTTTAAAAATTTAATTGAATAGAAAACCTAAAACTGTAACTTTGTTGCAAGAATTTGAACTGATTACTGAGAATTGTAATTTTTCGTTTAGATTGCTGAAACAAATCCAGTGTGCTATTTAGAATATAAAACAAAAATTCTCTAAGAAAAAATGGTATTGTTCCGTATAGATTGCAGCAAAGAATTCTGTAAGATTTAGCACAATTCTTCAATTTTGGAAGCGAACTTTGCATGTAATGGGAAATTATATGCACGATCACGATATTCTGCGCCTTTGCACTTTAACAAAAACTAAAAGTATCAGGATTTCAGTAAAATGTGATCGAGAGGGTTCGTTCAGCTGAATTCTATAGAGGTTTCTTTTTTTCCTATGATTAAATCACATGAAAACAAAATCACTCGCAATAACATCAAAAGGGCCTTTCATTGTCCCTCCTACATAATTTCTGCGGTCGCCTGAATTTAAATTTATTAATAACATTTTAATTGATGATTATGTCACTTGTTTTGGTCGTTGACGAATAGTATCTAAACTTTTTTAGTTGCCATTGGTCTCGGTCTGTCTGCGCCCCTATAAAGACATGTGTGTGGGTTACACATGTTTCGTTTCCTCTGGTGGTGCCACCAAGCTCCAGCCATTCATTGACGTACAAAAATTTCTCGGTGTCAATTTTTCTTTTGCATCCAGCTAGTCGGCCATTATTTTTGTAGGGACGCTGTCAGACAGATATCTATTTAATTTTCTCAAGAAAAGAGAAAAAGAAACATTTTAAATTTATAATCTATAGTTTGACAAACATTAATCAAGCAAAGTGCTTTTTTGCTTCATCTCCAGCAGGCATTTCACATATTTACATGTCGGTGAGCGATGAACCGTCTGCCGTTGTATGTCATTTGATTTGATGGGTCGGGTCGGTCTTTTGTTTTGGTAGGTTCATTTTTTGGTTAAATATTTGTGTAAATCTGTTAAGATATAAAATAAATTGATTTTAAAAAAAGCACAAAAAAAAAAAAAAAATTTTAAAGGGAGGAAAAAAAACCACCACCGAGGGGAGGAAAAAAAAAAAAAAGCGGCAATCACAAATATTTCGAAAGTAAACATATGTTTTTCGAATCACCATGTAATTTGTCTTTTTATTTTTCTTTCAGATTCTAAATCAACGTTTGAAAATAAACGTGTGTGACAAGAATGTAGTTGTTAACCATAGATGTTTTATTAAATACATTTGTACAACACATTTGTTAAAAGTGGAGCCCTTAAAGCGTTTTATATCTCAAATACAGTTTTGAACACACCGAAGAAGATTGGCATTCCAGCTTCCATTTTCGATTTCTTATATATATTCGATTATAAATATTTCGTTCATTATCTGATTATTAAAATTATTATTGAAAGAAAAATGTGTTCTTAAGTCGGCAGCGTTAAAATGCAATCTATGCCACAACATCTTTGACACTAAATTATGCTAAATGCAAAAATTTCGATATTTGATTTTCTAAAAAAATACGATCGAAGAGCAAGCAGAAGAAATAACTACTCATTAATCCAAAATAGTAATAACATAGTTCTGTGAGGTTTCAATGGTGTCAATAAGTAAAGAAACTGTTTATCAGTTTAAATTTTAATAAGTTTTACATATGTTTTTACACCAACAGTAGAAAAGCTTAGTCTACACGATCATCTTTTCGAGAAGGAAATTAGAATAACGTAAAGCAACATACCAGCAGAGGTCATTCACAAGGTGATCTATATTTGCCAGGCAAAAAAAAAAAAAAAAAGAAAATCAAGAGTGATGGCATAATTATAGACGCAAGGCAAGTTTATATTGCCAAGGTAAGTATATATTGGTCGCAGCTAAAGTCCTCTTGTGATAGAAATAATCGTAAATTAATGTACCTATAAATAAATTATTCGGTGCTTCCAATTTTGTTGTTATTTTGCATTACCTTTCTTGTTCCATATACGGATGAAAGAGTGATGAAAAAGTGAAAGAATTTGCTGATCATCTGCAAGAAGTATTTACTCCTAACGATACAATCTCTCGTGTGAATCCAACGATCATTAGCCCAATGCTCACAAATACAATGAAAATAAGTCTATCTCTCTTAAAGAAAAATGTTCTCTCGTTGAAAATGAATAAATCTCCTGGACACGATAAAATAACAGCGAAAATGATTTCAGAACTCCCCCACAATATCCTCAAATTAGTTTTATTTATATTTAATGCTATACTTCGAATTGGATACTTTCCTCGATCATGGAAGCTGTCTGAAATAATAATGATCCCAAAACCTGGAAAGGAACTGTCACAAATTACATCCTATCGACCCATAAGTTTACTCTCTATTTTATCTAAACTGTTTGAAAAGATCTTTCTCCAAATGTTGTACCCCCATATTGAAGCAAACCATGTAATACCCACGCACCAGTTTGGGTTTCGCAAGGGTCATGGAACGACAGAACAAGTACACCGTATAGTAACCCAGATCAGAAAAACATTCGAAGATCGGAAATATTGCTCAGCTCTCTTTATAGACATCTCCCAAGCCTTTGATAAAGTGTGGCATGAAGGCCTTATTCACAAAATAGTCTCTTTTCTACCGGCAAATACCCATAAGCTCCTGGAGAGCTATCTGAAGGATCGATCTTTTGTAGTAAAATCGAAAGACTCTGTTTCAACTCAAAGAAAAGTTTCAGCAGGAGTTCCTCAGGGCAGTGTACTAGGCCCTATACTATATACCATCTACACCTCTGACATGCCTGTTCATTCCCTAATTCAAACCTCAACTTTCGCTGATGACACTGCATTCATGAGCACTAGAACTTGCCCATTAATGGCTTCTAGACAACTGCAGTCTCATATACACACATTAGAATCTTGGCTCGAAAAGTGGAAGATAAAAGTAAATGCCACTAAGAGTGTACAGGTTACATTCTCTCTTAGACAGAACAATTGCCCAGTCCTTACTATTCACGGTAGTACCATACCCGTTCATAACCATGTCAAATATTTGGGTATTCACCTTGACCGACGTCTCACCTGGAAAAATCACATTGACTCAAAAATCATACAATTGAAATTAAAAATGGCTCAACTCCACTGGCTTATTGGCTCCCAGTCTACTCTCAGTTTGGAAAACAAAATCACCATCTACAAAACCATATTGAAGCCAATATGGACATACGGCATCCAGTTGTGGGGAACGGCATCGGCTTCTAACATAAATAAGCTACTGAGAAGACAGTCAAGAATACTGCGCCAAATTTGTGGTGCCCCATGGTATGTTAGGAATGATAACATACACAAAGATTAAAGCATTCCTAATATTTCCAAGGAAATAAAAAAATTAAGCAGGTCATATGTATCGAAGTTGTCCTCCCACTCAAACCCACTCGCTCAAAACCATCAACATTTTCCCGGTCATATACGGCTAAAAAGAAAGGACACGCTAGACTTATAAATAGATCTGCACGCCAAAAACAAAATCCGGCAGTTACAGGATACTCTAGTTTAAGATAGGATTAAGATTTGAATACATATTGTAAATTTCGTAAGAAAGATCCAATAAAGAAAATGAATGAAAAAAAAAAAAAATATATATATATAAAAGCAAATTCTTCTTACGTGCAATGAGCCTACGCTAGTTCTAATTTATACTCACTCAGTGGGACCTAGTTTAACGACGATTTCGAATGTCACAGTTTGAAAAGCATTTACAAGATTTGCCGACGAAGAATCTACTACCAATCGTTACTTCTGTTACACTTTGGGTAATTTTACTTCTATTTAACTTAATTAAAGTTTTGTATATTATGAGTTTAACTTTTTCCACAAAAAGTATAATCCTTCCCAGAATTGGGAACGTTATCCTTGAACAAAGTATCAGAAGTAAAGTAGCATTTTCTAAAGGACCAAGCTCATAAACAAACACATATAATGGAAGAGAGAGCTATCAAACGTTTGAAAGCGAAAGGCAATGCTAAGTTTCGGGTGGATACAATCTGTAATATGCTTAGCTATTTATTTCGAAATGTCCTTCTTTCACCACTTTTCGGTCTAAGGAATGATATGAGACTATCAAAATGAAGTTGTATTGATCGAGCTGACTCACATCAAAATATATTTTGAACGAGTTGTTAACAAGAATCAATGTGCACAACTATGAGAAATATCTTCCCCATCAGGTCTGCAAAGAAATTGAAAGATTTTTGAAGCAAAAATTTGTAATTTCGACGAAGAGACACTAATAACGAATATAAATAAAAGGATACTCTAAGAATCATCAAAAATGTCCATAACCTTGTCGGCGATGAAATAATTAAAAATTTTGATTGTGATGCGCTGCAAAATTGGATGCTCTATTTTATAAAGCTATGGAAGCGGAGGTTAGCACTTTCTATAGTTATAAAACATTAATCAAAAATGAAAAAGATATACTTTAAAAAGAAAACTTTTTAAGAGAAAGAAATAATTAAGTACTTTGAATTAAGTTTTATAAAAATTAATGTATATATATTTTTGCGTGACTTTTTAAGACACATTTTCAATTAAACACTGAAAATAGAAATGTATGTTTGAAAATAATTTTGAGAAACATGTAGATGATTTCTAAAATTATATAATGCGAATTAAATAATCAAAATTTTTTAATATCATTTTGAAAAAAGGACAGTTTAAGTAAAACTTACAATCTTACAAACCAAATACATTTTTGATCAGAACTATCAATTTTTACAAAATCCGACGTAAAATTTGCTCTTCACAAAACTTGCCTAGTCGTTCATTTTGTTCAAATTGTTCGTCAGACATATCAAGGTGCCCGCCGCTCAAGCAATGATAGGTGGCTGTATGTGGGTTTGAACCTGCGATCATGCGAACGAATGAATAATGGTTGCCGACATCAGCTTGAAAACAGCGGATGGAAACGCAGAAGTATACAAATTAAGCAATATGGTTTTGATATCCCTTAATATTTCAAAATTGTTCCATATACATACCAATATTCGCATATGCACTCAATAATTTAATTTTTTTTTGATATTTGTTCTAAACGCCTCCTCCTCTAAAATTATAAATGGGAACTTAATCTGCATTTTGGTCCAGTTTTTTATGCTTAACTAATCTATTAATTTCAAATAGTACTCTATTACCATAAAAATGTTAAAGTTGGCAACATCAAAAGAAACCACAACTTTTGATCCTGGGAAAATTATGAAAATATAACATGCCCCGAATAATACACTCAATATCTACTAACAATATTTCTTAAAATATACAATATCGTATGTATCGAATATATTATTTTATTTTGGCCCACAGTAATTTTGCTGCCTGTCTCTTTGAACCAAACATCTGGCAACAATTGTTTTACCAATTTTTTCTTTAGATTCTTTAGGTTTTCTTTAAGTATCTCTAAGCATCGTGTAGTCACATATGTTTCTAAATAGTACAAATTGTGCGTCTTTCAATATTATACGGTTTCCACCAACTTTCGGCAAGAGCACAATTTTAAATTTTTTGAATACTTGTCTTTGCTTTGAATGTAAAAATTTCAACGGAACGAATAACAACGCAATCACTTTCACTTAACTAAATAAAATTTATCACAACTAAATCATTTGTTATAGTTAAATCTGTCACGCATTATTGAATTAAATTCCACCTCTTTAACCTGATTCAAAGCTCTGAAGACAACTGCTTCTTTTTCGATCATTTATAAAACCAACTTAGGTGAACGTCAAATATGAAGGTCTCCAACATCTCTAACGTATCTCGGTTGTTTTGTTCTTTCTTATTATTAATAATTGTAATTATCATAAGTAGCTGTAAAGAAATCAGTCTTTTTCCTATAGATATTTATACAATACAAATATAATTGCCATCCGTCTATCTGTCCATCCATATGGGCAACAACTGTCTGTCCATCATTCACTATCAAATTGTTTCATGATGGACCAGCAAGCCAAGAGTCGTTGGTTATAACGATGCTTTAAGGGGTTAAAAACTCGGAATTGATGCCTACAATTTATTGATTTTTTTTTACAATATTTCGTTGTCAGTTTTTAAACCATTTTATAACGCTTTCAATAAGCATAATTTGAATGGCCTCCAGTTATTTAATGTGTTATACTTCGCCTTCTTATCTTCGCCCCTCTTCCCCTCTTAGTTTATTGAATATTTCTCTACGATTCGTTTGGTATTTATTTATTTTTATTACAGGCTTGTAATGATCGAATTTCAGAGACGAAAAAATAATTTTCTGTTGTGTTCTATTGACGTCTCACGCACCTTTTGAATGAGCCCGAAACCTCAATAATGAAGGCAGAAAACTCGAATTCTGATTTTGGTGCGTGCTTTAAAATGTAATTGAAATTTGTTGTGTTGCCGGGTGTTGGAAACCTTTATTAGCCTTTTTCTACTGTAGCGGCAGTGCCTACACTGTGTAGTATATGAGTTACCAGCTTCATATTCGTGAGTGTATTTATCCACCATGAACGAGTTTATGTTATAGCCTTAGGGGATATTCGAATAAGTAGTTATGTTTGACGAGACGTTTGAGTGTTAGAATTGTTTACCTTTCCACCAAGCGAGGAGAATTATTATTAGATATATTTTGATTAATTTTTAATTGGCTTGTCTTACGGTAGATTTGCGTAGCTTGCCTGCTATTATATTTGATTTGGTTGTTATGAGTATTCCCGTTGGTTATAGACGGGCATGTACGAGTAATCAGTAAAAGTGTTAGTAAATTGAAAATGTATAATAATTTTGTGGAAGCTCAGGAAATAAAATTATTTATGTTACTGAATATTATAAAAAAGTAAATAGCTAGTATAGAAATTTCAATCAAACAAACAAACTACATATCATCACCCAACATAAATTTACTTTGCCTGTACGCTGTTTTTAGAAACGTTTTGAGTGAACGCTCAATATTAAAAACAAAATTATAACCAACTGAAATCATCAGATACTACACCAAGAGACCAATGATTTTTGCTAAATTGATCTATTTTCCTCTTAAGCAGTATGTCAATGAGGACCATTTTCATTCATTCGTACCTAATGGGTGTTAAATTATGCTGAATTCAGTCCATTTGAGATACGAATCTAGGAATCAGTTAAGTTGATCTTATATAATTTGTATGGAACTTATTAGAGTTACCAGGGCTTTGTAATCCGGTTGATTTATTCAAAATTTGTCAATCACTATAATGGAATATAATGGCAAAAATTTAAGTAACTGCAGGCCGCGAATTAAAAAAATTAAATTCCAGTAAATGTGCCCATTTTTATAGGAGATACAAGGAGGGGCATGAAAATGCCTCATTATAATTTTTGGAAATTAAACTCATTGAACAGACAACAATCTGAATGAACTCAGTAGAATTGCGTGAAAAATATGGGGCTAAATATATATGGGTTAAATCTTTCATATTTATGGAAGCTACAAATTTTTTTTTTTTTTTGCTAGAATTTTGGACATTTTGCTTATTTACAGTACAATTTGAAATTCGATCAATGTTGGCTAGATTGAAAGTGGACTGTAAATCAACAAAATAGACAAAATGTTAGGTTACTACATCTGCCATATATTATGGTGGTTACAGAGGCGGGTTTATATAATATATTTATACCCTCGGCTACGATCTGGAAAAATATTAAACTGTGTTATGTCATTAAGAGGTTCCGTAAAGATTTATTACGCTGTTTGTTTCTACTAGCCATTCAACAAAACAAAACAAACGGAAAAATTGCGTTTAAATTTCGACATACGAGTATGTTTTGGCCAAAATTGTGTTCAAAACTTTTAAGTTAATTTATCGCCCAATCATCGTTTTAAGATGATTTTTGTAAGACGATCTTTTGAAGATAATTGAATGATAAAGCAACTTAAAACTTAAACAAAAAATAAGTCGAAATTTCAACGAAATTTAAATTAAAATATTTCCGGGTGACCATTCCAAATCTTTACCTGCGTTTAAATTTTTCGTAAACTGAAGGACTTTTGGAAAGGAGATCGGACGGAAAGAGTTACGTTTGAATATGTGTAGTTGTTGTGGATTTCTCGTATATTTTGCTTGTGTCATGTGTTATAAGGTTTTTAAAGTTGGTAATTACGAATATTTTTACTAATTGAATTTTTCCGAAAAATTCAGTGCACAGTGGAATACTGTAAGAGTTTGATTAATCAATAAGTCTAGTATCGAACTGATATCCAGAATTGTCCTTAGGTAGTAGTAGATATGGTTTTGTGGGTTAAAAAAATGGAAAAGCGTACGTGAAGAGCTCCGCCGTAACCCATTCGTTATATTCCCCAGTATGGGATATAGTATTTACCATTTTGTCTTTCAATTTGTACAGTTAGCAATACTGATCCCAGAACCGTCCACGTTTTAGTTTAATCGTTCGATCTTGGAAGCTGTCATTTGCTGTTCATGTTTATAAACAGAACAAGGTCGAATTTGAGCAGGATAATATATATATGTTTCGTATTGTCAAATGGACATCTCCGTAGTGATAGGAGCCTGCTTAGTAAATATGGTGGCTTCACTTTTTCCGGTGGCACCGTTTTCTACATCTTTTTTGCATGTTTGACCTTCCCAAATATTTGATTTTCGGCAGTTCCCATTGCAGTAAACGCCTACATTAGGAAATATTTTCGAAATTCCATAGTTCTGGTTTCAGCTGGCTGAGCAAGGTCTTGCTTTCAAATACGTTGTATCTTATTTGCCATCTTCAATTAAAAAACCTTTAGTAAAGTATAATTTAATTGACATTACATGCAGTATTGAGGAAAAAGTGAAGTTTGTAGGAATTTGAATTGGATGGATGCGGCATTAAAAGTTGGGATATCAAAAATCATACCTTTTACCTCCAACCATGAGCACTTGAGCAATGTTTAAGTATCGTTTCACTTACTTTAAACAAAAACTTGTAATTATGTACGAAATTACATTGCGCTTCTCGGTGCATTAAAATTGCTTCAAAATTTGTAACACCCAGTTATATTGAAATATGATTATAAAAGATTGGAAATGTAATTTCATCGCGTAGAATGTTCGGCGTAGACCACAAGAAGCACATTTATCAGGACGGATAGCCAGAGGAATTCCTTTGCTTAAACAAAAAATTTTAAAGGCTAGATTGGCGTTTGCAAGAAGTTATTCCAATTGGTCCGGAGGAGAGAGTGGAAAAAATGGCGAAACATTTTGTGGAGCGATGAAACAAAAATTTATGTATTTGGAAACGACTGTGCCGGAATGTACGACACCCTAAGGGTAAGGAATTCCAGGTTCGCTTTACAAAGAATACGGTCAAGCACGGGGGCGGCAATATTATGGTTTGGGGTTGTTTCTCGTGGAAAGGTGTCAGTGCGATACATCGAATTACCAACACTATGACCAGATTTCACTACAAAGATATCTTTGAAAATACGATGTTTAACTATGCTGTGGAAATTATGCCTCTTAAATGGACATTCCAGCAGGATAACGATCCGAAGCATACTTCCAAGTTGGTAAAGGGTTGATTCCAAGATAATAATGTTGCCCTTCTTGGCTGGTCAAGTCAATCTCCGTACATAAATCCAATCGAAAATCTTTGGGGAAGGTTGAAACAAAGAATTTGAAAGAGGTTCTTAAAAATAAGGATCAGTTATGTAATTTTGTTCAAAAAACTTGGTATGAAATACCAGTAGAAACCTTCATTAATATTATCGTCAGCGTGCCAAAAAAGATTCAACAAAATAATTGAAAATAAAGGTGGATATACCGGCTTTTAACGAAGCTCAGCCAATTTATCAGAAGAAACTAGATTTTTTACTTTTTTTGCTTATTTTAACTAAATGTACTTATTATTTTGTGCAATGTTTTTTGATTAACTTTTTACTTTTTGAAAATGACTGAACTTAATTTTTGTTTTTTGTTATTGTTTTAGTATTTATTTTATATCTAATCATATATTATAACAAAAGAATAATAAGAAAAATTTTTTCTTTTAGTTTAAACAAATTTTCGTCCACGAAAATTTATATATAGGGTGTACTTATTATTTTGACCATATATGTGCGTGGATCGACCCATATTCAAATTAACTGATTTTGGACGATACAAACCGGTTTTTTTGTGTTGTTGTTATTTTGTTCGTTTCATTATTTCCTTTGGTATTTTCATGATAAAATTTTTTAAGATGAGCGGCTTATCAGGCCACTGCATCCGATCCTGGTGTTGGGGCTGCCAAAGACCACTAGGCTGGTGAGTTGCGTTTCAGTAACAGAAGTTACCTATTGGCACAAGACTAATCGGTGTTAGCATGATATATAGGTCTCTCAACTAATCGCCTTCTCACTTCAGCTACCATCAAATGGATGTCTGATGGCATTACCAGAGAATACTTGCCCGAAGGTCAGAAGTCGTGAGCTGCTTGGAAAATTCTGCAGAAGAATTTAGCTACTCCCGAGTGAATAACAATCAGAGGGCCCAAATTATTAATTTTGTCATTCCCCAAAACAAAACGAATGACATCAGTATGGAGATAAAAATGCAAGTATTGCTTGCTAACACATGTTACTATGGGCTAAGTAAGCGATTCAATGTTAAAGCCCTCTCTCGACAAACAAAATCCGACTGTACCAGACGTCAGATCTCGTAAGTCACCCGGTATGGACGGAATAACCGGAGAGATGTGTAAAAGCATCTGGAAGGCTATTCCCGACTACCTCGAGGCTTTGTATAGGCAGTGTGTACATGTTGGCTATTTTCCGCGTCAGTGGAAAACCCCAGTGAGTCGCATACCGTGGGTAAGGCCTTCACGGCGAGACTCAATTTAAACCCTCGTGGACTTCTGTACCAGACGTTGGTTCTACCTGTATTGTTATACGGCGCAGAATCCTGGGTTATGACGTAAGCGGATGAATCAGTACAGGCAGTTTTCGAGAGGAAAATACTCCGGAAAATATATGGACCCATCATCGTTAACGGAGAGCATCAGCGTTGCATGAACAATGAGCTTTATGAGCTATATGCTGACATCGACGTGGTTAAACGCATTAATATACAGCGATTGCGTTGGCTGGGTCATGTTGTGCGGATGGACCCAAATGCTACGGCACGGAAAGTTTTCGACAACGAACTCGATGGACATCGCAGAAGAGGGCGAAAGATCAAAGCGCCTGGAATTATTTTCTACGGGCGGCGTATAATAGATAAGGCTATTTATCTATTGTGATTAAAGGACGTGTCGGATTTCCAAATCGATTTCAACAAAAACCATTTTAGTATGTATGTTGAGTCAGTATTTTGATATACGGAACGAAAGTAAGAACCTATGTAAATATGAGCCATATCCGGTACTCAGTTCGACAAACCCTAGAACGAATAGGTTGTCCGTTTTGTATCATACTAATTAAAAATTTTAAAATCTCAACTTCTTTATGGTGCATGTGTGGACTTATTTAGAGTACAGTTCATAATTTTGACCTCAAAGGTTTTGGTTCGTGTGAATGCTATAATTTTTGTAGCTCTTCATTTGTGTGAACTCACAAAAAGTTGTAAATTTTCCTAAACCGTCACCAATTTGGCGTCTGTTTTAGGGGTGGGGTTTTCGTGCGGGCACCTCAATTGCCTGATCAGTTTAGTGATATGGCTTTTATACGTTTTCACACGTTTTCTTCACAAAATTACGAACTTCAAGTAGGTTTCTACATCATTACCTACTTGGCAATCACCGTAATGTATTTTGCGTTTACAACTTCAGCTGTTTTGAAAGTTCCGTATCGTTATGGTTTAACCTATTTTTGAACATATTTCTGTGGTCACAACCCATAATAGCCTGAGTCTTATTTTCAATAATTTCAGTACAGGAGTTTAAAGTTTTGAATCTTCACTGAAAATCAGGAGAAGGTGTTTTTTGGAAAACTTTGCTACAGATTCCAGGGAAACGAATTTCTTTACTTAGTTGTTAACAAAAAATAGTGTTTATTCTCGCAGTCAAAAGATATTATCGAAAAAGACACTTAGGCTCTTATGAATTGTTGAACGAAAGAAAGTCAAAAAGTTCAAGTTGAGTTAGGCTGTTAGTCCAGATTAAATAAAAAACTTTAAGTTTGGAGAAATACCTCAACTAAATTTATGTTTATCAAAAAACGAAATTGTAATTCGGAATAAGTGCTTAACTTAAGTTAGGAAAATAAAATTGTTTCTTTATTTTTTTGGATTAACGACTTAAGTTGATTTAGGCAATGATGAAAAAATAATGTTTATGTTTGTTGTAATCCTAAATTGACTTAGGCAGTTATGCCAAAACAGTCATTTAGAAAAAAAAACTTTAGCTATTAGGTTTTTTAGGATTAATTGCCTTCCTAGAAGAGATACAAACATGAAAAATTTAGAGCAAATAAATTTAGATACGCTGAATACGATGGTGCTAATAACTCAATTGTGTCCTAACTCGAGTTAGGCTGTTACGGGTTGTGACCACAGATTTATTTGTTGAGATTTTTAATTTTCATAAATTTGTTTTCGAACTACGTTCACAATTACTACTGCGTAAATTTTATAAATAGAGATTAATCTTTTTGGCTGGCATTTGTAAGCCATTTGCCCAATTTTTGTCTCGTTTTACCGCCTAAAAGTGACCGACAATGGCACTATGGTTAGTACGTGAGATCATCGTTCGCATGATCGTAGGTTCAATTCCTGATACAGCCATCATCATTATTTGAGCGGCTGTCACCTCGATGTATCTGACAAAAATTTCGAGTAGTCAAGTTGTCGACAAGTTCCGTGTATGCTTATCAAATTGAAGCGTTCGGAATCATCGCTAACTGTATGTCCCATTGAGCGATTCTAAAAGTGGAATGCGTGTACGCTCACTGAATATTAGAAGCGTTGCCATGTCTCATTCATGAGATGCAAGTGAACTGACTTTTCTTTAACACCTAAAAAAGCAAATTGGCAAAAATTCCTTCCTTGTATGCATCCAAAATTCATTCCGCTCGCTTGAACTATGGCGGTTAGTTTGTAGGCCATTAAGCAACCGCGAAACAGGTATGTATATATATAGATTAGCATAATCCCCAACAAAAATTCAGTTCTTTAAATTCAAGAATATTTGCTACTTTTCATTGCCTTCAGGCGATGTTATTTTTAGACATTATGTTGGTTTATGAAACCCATAAATAAAATTTGTAGTACAACTATTACTGACTATCGTTCAAGTGAATTAAATTTACTTAAACTTGTTCTTGATGCCCAAAAATCGTACTTACATATTATGGCCACTAAAGAATATTTTTGTTTAGTACTTGAGAAATTGCTTTCTGTTGTACTAGTTTAAACAGAGAAATTAAGTTTGTGGATGAATTTAATTTCCTTAGCAAAGCAATTTCTGAAGTTTTAAACGAAAAAAAAACTATGTAATAAAAATCCAAACACAATAAACTCTAGACAAATTACCAGAAGCCAAATACATGCCAACAAATATCTACAAGTTGAAGTCTATACAAAACAACATTCTTTACAAATTTTCATATATCAAACTGCCATACACACTGCATGTGGAAGACAAGTTTAAGGTTAAACTTTATGTTAGACGATGACGAAGTTGATATTTCAAAGGATCTCCATGATGATAATGATATTTCAAATTACTCTAATGATGATGATGCTGATGATGGTGATGCTGACGTATCTCTTTCAATTTCATTCCCTGCCAAAGTTTACACTTGTATTACCAGCTCGGTTGTAGCTACTGCATGAACTTTTTGCAAAACTATGCTAAACTCGGTTAACATTTATGTTAAACCACAACAAAGTTTCAATACTATGTGTGGTTTTTAGCAGCGCAAATGGATCTGTACAACTGCGATATGTGTATGAGTTTAGAATGGGGAGCGAGTGAGACGAAATGCACGTACAATGTTGGTTTTTTTAGACAAATTTGCTTAAAAACATTGTTTTGATGAAATTGTGAAGTGAAACCAGCAGAAATAAAATGAAATTTGGAATACGCAAATGGATAAAAGATAAGAGCTGTTTGGCCTTGTGTGCAATTACATTAATTAAAAATGAATTTAATTTGAAGAGGGCCAGCAAGGCCAGTTGGTGAAACTTGAATTTCAGTAGAGGGAAAACACGGCGTAGAGAAAGTGTGAAAAGAGTAGTAAGATGTTTTATGTGGCATCATACAACATATATTCTGGAGAGGTATCACATGGACTTGCCCTCTCTAAAAGCATCAATGAAAATTTCTGAATAAGAACCTACATTCTATTCTTCATTCCTTTTTTTTACTGCTATGGAATCCATTGCTTTAAATATACTGAATTTTTTTTTAATGAACATATTTTTTTTTTTGTTTGGATATCCTAAGATTTGTTGATCAGTAATATTTTATGAAAATGGCAATATTTAAAAGTGTGATTAGATTATGTGGAATTACATAGCGCTGTTATTACTTTATATGTTTAACTCTTCTTAAAATTTAGGAAAATTTTAAATTGCAAAAATTCTATCGGATTTCATTCTCTGAAATTTATTTTAAGCCGAATACATAAATGATTGTAGGGAAACCTACATAGTTCATTTCTATTTAATTTGTGTAATCATTTTGTTTACAAGAAAGATATTCCTGATACACCTGTTTATTGAAAGCCCAGTGGCGGCCGAGCCGCTTCAGCTAGAAGGCTAAAGTTTGGGCAAATGTACATGGAAATCGACCCAGCAGGAAACTGTTTACCCATACAAGGATTAAACCCGCATCTACAAAACTGGATAATTTCACAATTTTTTTTTTTTTTGTAATTACTTTGGAAAAAAGTCTCAATTCATATTCTTTACTTTTTAAGGGACCAATACATTGCCGTTTCTAAAGTTTCAAACAAGTTTTGCATTTAAACAGCACTATATATATATTATATTTTTTTTTTCTTTATTTTTTTACAATTTGGTAAAACTGTGTTTTCATCCAAAATGTTACTAAGTCAAATGTCTCTTAGTTTTTTACGGCGCAAAAAGTAATTCCGACCATTACAATGTATGCAATATTTAGAAGAAGTTTCATTAAATTTGGTTTACGAAATGTAGTTTATAATGTTGTAGAAATCCATCGGGGAACAGACTTTATTGGAAAGAGATGTTTATAAATGTCATGAATAATTCACAGAGAGCCGAAAAATACATGTAAAAATAAAAATCACATTAGACGACAAACAACCTCCGTTGTCACGTCTAAAAAATGCATAACTTGGTGCTCCAACTCGTCAATTAACGATGTTGGTATTTCCAACGAATCAATCAATTTCATATTATGCACCTCAGGCGCCCACACCAAAAACACTCAAAATTTTTGCAAAAGACCATCTGTGAAGAGATGATTTCCGTCATTGTAAAGTGCTTTATTGTAGGGTGATTTTTTAACATTTCAGTTTTTAAGGTTGGCAGCACTGGTTGGTAATGGCGTACAAACGTCATCTGCCAAAGTGAAAAGTGTACCGTTTACTCTGCCATGGAAGGACTAACAAAGACGAACAACGATTGCAAATTGTTAAAATTTATTATCAAAATTTGTGCTCTGTGGCAAATGTGCATCGCTTGATACGACCATTTTATGCTCGTCATAATCGACCTGCTGAACCAAAAATTCGTGTTGTTATCTTAAAATTTCGCACCAAGTTTACTTTGTTAGACATAAAACCATCGACTCGCATATGTAGAGTGCGTACTAAAGAAATTATTGCAGCCGTAGCGACCAGTGTTAATTACGATCGTGAAATGTTAATTCGTCGCCATTCTCAGCGATTGAGCATGTGTTACGCAACCACAAGGAATTTTTTTTTACCCCAATTGACCGAGTTGAACTTGGTTGGCATGTGGTTTCATCAGGACGGTGCAACTTGCGACGCTGTTCGTGGAACAATGGATACGTTGAGGGATGAATTTGGTGAGCAGCTTATCTCTCGATTTGGCCCTGTGAGTTGGGCTTCAAGATCTTGCGATTTAACGCCTCTTGATTATCTCTTGTGGGCTTATGGACTATTGGAGCCTCACAGGACACGCATTGTTCGTGGAATACAGGCCGAAATGCTCGAAAAAGTGACGAAAAATTGAGCCTTCTGAATGGACATTTTGAGACGGAGCCGCGGACAACATTTATATAAAATTATCTTTAGAAATTAAATGGCAAAAACCAATTTATCGATTCCAATAAAAAATTTTAATGTATGATGCAAATTTGAGTGTTTCATTCGATTTAAAAAAAGCAACGATTAAAAAATCACCCTTCATTTCTGATCTGGATACAAATAGTCAAGTGAGTGATTATATTACAAAAATTCAGCAAAGTATTCACATGATCACATTGCTATATTTTCCTTCAAGAGGCCACTAAGAGGACATAATTTTGAGACGTGTTGTGAAACTCATACCAGAAAGTGACTATTTAGCACTCTTATAGGATTGAACTGAATTGGTTTGGTGGCTGACGATTTGGTATTATAAGATTGTAGCAATTCAACGTGAATCGTTGAACGACATATCGGCATGCCGATTATTAAGGATGCGTTGAGCATTAAAACATACTTTGTCTTAAGTATTTCGCGTCTGGTGGAGTGTGTTTTGGAGGAGATGAAATAGATTTGGAAGAACAATTAAAGATTTTGTGATAAAATAAGAAGTGGGTTTACTTTTAGAACACAGTAGAATATCGGAATATTACTGCCATGACACGGTGCCGTGTAGGTTTCGCAATTTTAACAAATATGTTCAATGAGGAAAAAATTGTCCACACAAGGATCAAACACACCTTTTCAAGAATATTTTTTTCAGAATTTGAACCACTACACTACGTTAGTTAAGAAAGGGCCCCCTACGCATTTGACCTCATTATTTTTACCAAAAAATAAAATAAATTGGTAGTATTTCTGGTGAAATACCGGCCGGTATACCGTGTATAAATTGAATAGCGGCAAATGTTATATATCCTATTGAAAAAAAGAGTGGCCGGACATCGGTTTTCCAACAAAGAGGAGCTATTCAATAAGTTGAAAACTGAGTGGGAAAACCCTCCGGAGGATTGTTTTTATTCATTAGTTGCCTCGATGCCAAAAAGGTGCGAAGATGTTATTAAAAACAAGGGCGGATACACAAAATATTGATTTTGTTGCTATTGTTTTGCGCAAGTGAATTCCGGCTCTGCTGTACATTTTTTCATATATCTTTTAAACGCAAGTGTTATTGTTGTTGTAATGTATTGGTTTTATAGCTTAATAATACCTCTGTGAAAATAAATGGTAAGCTTTGTTTTAAATATTTTGTTTTTATGAAAATTATATATTTATAGTCTGGAGTACATTTTGTTGCTTTTGTTTTGCGCAACACTGTATGAAAGTTGGTCCATAATGAAGTATTGTGTCCGTACAAATAGAAGCCCAGCCATGGGAAAGAAACAATTTTTCCATACTTTTCTGTATATTGTATGCTGATTAGCTCACTATATGTCGGAAGTTGCCAGGTACGAGACGGAATCAATACAATTCACCTAATATTTAATGTGACTGCTCAAATTAGGGCTATTGGAAGTTACTGGGAACGTATTTCAAACCAAACCAAAACTGATTTCATTAGAAAAGTCCACTATCAATACATATTATGAAACGTCAATATATTTTCAACTTTTTTAGGAATAGGTTTAAACTCAGCCAAACTTTGTGATTTTTTTTTAAATTTATTTTGTTTTTATAACACAGTTTTCGATATATCTACTACAGACATTATCTTCGTTTCTTGCGTGGAAAATTTGTAATTTTTATGCTATTTAAAGTTTTTTTTACGCATTTTAGAAATTCATATAAGTAGAAATTGTGGAATTAATCATGAACGTGTGAAACACCCCGATCTTTTATTTATTTTTTTGTCGGAGATTAATTCAACAGCAGCGTGCTAATAAATCTGTTTCGACTTTTGATGATGGATATACGAATCGGGCCATTTTCGAATTCAATATTATTTGTTAGCATATCTCATGTCGAATATTTTTCCAAAACACCTACAATCGGTCCTTGTGTCGTAAAATATAGATGTTGTGCAATGATATTACACGACTTATAGCAAAATTTATATTTGGCAACAGCATAATTGACAGTAGGGAATAAATATAAATATAAAAATAATAAACAATAAAAAATTTTAATACATGATGAAAATTTGAGTGTTTTATTTTAAATTAAAATCTCTATGTGTATTTATGTGCTTTATCTGTATTATTAATGTAATAAAGCAAAAACAAATGAATAAAACTATTACTATTGAATATTTATTAAAAATAATAAAATTATTTTAATACTAAAAATGACTACATCCGACTCTTTACATAAAAACTCACCTATGTTTAATTAGTTGTATTTAACGTAAATATTAGTATATATATAACTACAAATAATCCCAGAACATGTATTTAAGAAACTAATCTTTTATCTAAAAAATATATTTCTTGTTGACAGTGTGAACTATTTACTTTTTGCGTCATTTACTAAAAATTTTTTTTTTTTTTCTAAAAAAAAATTGATTTTTTACTATCATTTATAAGTTTGAACTCATTTTTTGTTTAATACATAAGTGAGAAGTGAACCCTACGCAATTTATTAATTTTGTCCAGTTAGATTTCTGATCTACCACACTGTGCACTGGCTTGTAAACAGCTGATTTAAAGACTCTTAATTTATAAACAGCAGAATTATACAACTACAACTGATAAGATCTTTGTTAACATTGAAATGTTTTATTTTAAAAATGGAATTGTATAATAACACAAAAAAAAAAACGTAATTTAAAAAATTTTTTATTTTTATATTTTTTGAATCAAAAAATATGGCAACGCCACTATTTTTTTTCACAAGCAAACAATGAACTTTTTCCTAGTGGAAAAATAAAATACCCAGCTTAAATGGAAAAAACGACTATTATCGACGAGACCAGTATAGTAATTTCACTGTTTAAGAACAGTAAGACTGTGGGTGCCCATGTCCTGGGTATTGCAGTGCATTAAATGCAATACGGATGAACGAAACCACAAACGATGATTTGTATTTGATCATATTGTTTTTATAAGAAGGACATTTGTATCAATTACTGCGGACTTCGTCTTTAAAAAGTCGTATTTGCATGAAATTTCGTAGTTGCAAAAAAAAAAAAAACTGTAATAATGAGATTTTTATTTTATGAATAATTAACGGCCTCTACACGAGTATTTGAGCAAGAAAATATTTCTCTAGTTTTTGTACTTCCCTCGTACATTTGTTAATAAATATTATGCTAACAATCTTGGATACCGCGGACTGAAAACTACCACCGAAAACTACAAATTTATCAACACTTCATGCAAATGTGACATTGAATTTTTCGTATAATTAGCAACGCTTCAAAGCGAAAAACGTATGGGCTATAAAAAAGATAAATTTTCTATCTATGTATCTCACAATATTGCCTGGGGGCCATATTCGCCTCTCTACTCGCAATAAGACAGAGCCGTGAGCAAGTAAACATTCGTCTTAGGAGTTCGCTGTTTGTAGAAAGTGTCACAGAGGCGCCACGCATTAACACGCCTCACAGAATTTGCAATGACGACACATTTCAAAATAGTTTATTAACCACAAGGCAAACGAGACACACCAAGAACACAACAGCAAAACACCGCCGGCTACAATTTGCAACATCTACAGCAACGGAATTTTAGCGACATCGCACACAGCACACCATGCTTTGCATTGAAGTTTGTGCGCCTCCTATTTTGTTGCATTTCTTTTTGTTGAAAACGCCTCAAAATGTGGCAGTAATAATTCGTATAATGAGTTCGGTATTAACAATTTGTTTGTCTGTTTGCTTAACATTCAAATCATTTGTTAACTTCAAACGTCAAAGCAATCAGCCAATGGATAACACCCAATCCTCTTTAGGTTTGTTAAGGATTTCCAAAGAATTTGTACAGGAATGACAGCGATTTGTTATGCATTAAAACGTCTGAAAGAAGCGACATTAAGGAGACAATTATACCTTAGAGGTCTTAACGCTATGGCTATGGCATCTGTAGTTAATGTTTAGGGTGTGGCCTTTAAGTGAATAATATACGAATACATAAGAACGAAAAAAAAATCAAGATTTAGCGATAAAAAGCTCATAAACAAACTGAATATATTATCAAGTATTCATGGGTAATCTTAAGAGGAAATGAGGAAAAAGATATGATTTTGTATTTCTAAGTGGGGGAGTTCCACAAGACCAGAGAAGCTGGAATGCACTTTAGCAATTCGGTTAGAAACAACTAGCGGGATGAGACCCCCAAGAACTCTTACGATATTTACACCACCTGGGAAATTTCAGGTAGAAATTTGTGCCGACTTTTCCCTGTCAAAGAAATTCTTAAGAAAGAATTGTTGAGAGCCTTGGATTTTTGCTATTCGAAGGCAAGTTTTTTTCAAGGGAAAATATTTTCCAAACTAATTTTGTCCTCTTCTGGGGTCATTTTTTTATCGGTGATGTCAGACTGACGTGCTAACTACTGTTAATATAAATGATACTATCAGGCGGATACATATTGAGTTGTCAAAAAGTAATCTCGTTCCTTTTGATCAAAGTAAATTTCAGTTAATTTATTTACATAATAACAGGTGCGCACCTAAACTAAGCAACTAAAAAATCAACTTTATTATGAAAACAGGTTAACAAATGGGCGGTTTTATGCAGAAATTTGTACCGATTTTCCCCTGTGAAAGAAATTGTTGCGATCCTTTGATTTTTGCTATTCGAAGGAAAGTTTTATAAAAGAGAAACTATTTTCCAAACTATTTTTTTCTTTTTTTGGTTAATTTTTTTTATCGGTGACTTCAGAATGACGCATTAACTACTGTTAATATACCTATAATTGATAATGTCAGGCGAATACATATTGAGTTGGTAAGAAAATAATCTCTTTTCTTTTGCTCAAAGTAAATTTAAATTTATTTATTTAAATAATATCAGGTGCGCAACTAAGTTGTCGCTGCTTTTCTTTACAAAAATGCAACTTTATTATAAAAACATGTTTGCAAATGATTCATCGAAAGTATTGCCCATTGCTAGCTACTACTTTTTTCCATCTTTCTGGCAAAGCTCGAAATCCGTCACGGTAAAACTGCCTCTTTTTGAGGCTATCCACAAATCTAGCCATTGCTTGATATCATGATATGAGTGGAAATGCTGGTCAGCCAGGCCGTGTGTCGTCGGAACGGAACAAGTGATAATCGGACGGAGCGCTATCCGAAGAATATGGCGGATGGGGTAAGACTTCCCATTTCAGCGTTTTCAGGCAGGGTTTTTACGGGCTTGGCCACGTGAAGCCGAGCGTCGTCATGATGAAGAATCACTTTTTTGTGGCTCTCCACATATTGCTGGCGTTTCTGGCGCAGAGTTCAGCCCAATCGACAGTGATGGTTTTGCTTGATTTCAACAGCTCATAATAAATAACACCGACCTGGTCTCACCAAATACAGAGCATAACCTTCACAGCTTGAATATTCGGCCGAAGTGACGACGTAGAAGCATGACCGGGCAGCCCCCATGACAATCTTTCCCTTAAATTGCTGTAATGAATCCATTTTTTATCACCCGTTGCAATACGATAAAGAAAACCCTTCCTTTTTTGCCGCTGAAGCAATTGTTGACAAGCGCAAAAAACGACGCTCAACATCCCTTGGCTTCAACTAATAAAGAACCCAAGTTCCTTACCTTCTAATCCTTCCCAACGCATGTAATCGCTTGGAAATGGCTTGGCGGGCAACTCTTAATGCTGAAACAATTCAGTGTCTTCGAATTATTTTCGTCCTCCTTCACGCAAACGGTCGTCAACATCAAAATCACCGTTTTTAAAGCGACGGAACCATTCTTGACACGTTGTTTCACTTAAAGCAGCATCTCCGTAAACGTTTTAAAACTCTCGATGAGCTTCAGCCGCCATTTTCTTCGATTAAAGGAAGAACGTAAATACTTCCCTCATATGACGATTAATTGGCAGAAAATCATACTTATTCACACAACCAAAAGGATATGACATCAAAAGAAAATCACTATTGTGTAGAGGCATATAGAAAACATTTCACTACATGCCTAAGTTTGGCTCATAACGTTTATATTATGGCAGAAGCGGCTAGCATAGATGGTGCCATCTATTGGCAAACAGCAAGAACTTAGTTGCGCACTTAATAAATGTTAGTCGACAATGTAGGTTCCACTCTGTTCAATGACATTCTGATATCTTTCAAGCAACTTTTTGATCTCGGATAGAAATAATGACTGACACCTTCCTCTAAGAAAATTAACGGAACCATCCTGTTTTTAGGTCCTTATTTGAAATTAATAAAAGTTCGGAGGTGTCAGATCAGAACTACAAAATGGATGCGCCATCACCTTCCATCCAAACTTCTATATTTGATAGCGAACTTACAAAGATGTGTGAGTCATAACTTGGTCGGGGCGAAAAATCACGTCTTTGGTATTTGCAAAATCGGGCCTTTTTCCTCCAGCTTCAATTTGTGATTTGATTCTTCGAAAGCAGTTCAAAGTAAGTCAAATTTACAACATTAACTTTTTTGATGGTGTTCAGTTTTTGATGAAGTTTGATCGCATTCATCTCTTTTGGACCGGAATATTTTTTCTTGTTTTTTTCTTGCTCACATTATTGTAATATATTTTTTAAAAATTTGGTAGATCAGCTCAGTAGAAAAAACTCTTCCATACAATATGTAGAACCATCTTCACAAACCTTAGGCGTCTAACAGTAGTTTATCAAAAATATTGCCATCACATTTATTCGTTAACTATTGATTATTTAAAAAGCTCATCTAAAGCAGCTGTCAATTCGTCTGATCGCTAAATTGACGCAACTGTCCTCTATAGCGATGCGGAATTTGAGCGCTACCTATTAATTAGTTTCTCTATATTGCTCGACATTGTCTCAAGCGTATTTTTGCAATGGATCCAAATATATAACAAAGAATTTGTCTCAAATTTTGTATTGCAAATATCATTTCTTTGGGCGAATCCCTGAAAATTAACCGGTTTTAACAAAGCAACATGCAATTGTAGTGAACAATTTTCAATTTGCCTCTTTTTGGTGCTTCATGAACGTCTGCAACAGAAATTAAGATCGATAAAGTGAGGGTACCATTCACACGGTTGCTTGAACATGAAATATATTTATGACTGATTCATGCCTAAAGATCTGAATGTCCTTCAAATACTCAGTAATATAAAGGTCACTGAATATATGGTAGAACGAGTCAATTCCGACCCCATGTTCATAAAATGCATTACAACTGATGATTAGAGAATGAGAACTTAACATGCGAGCCAGTGAACACGTTTTGGAATGGAATGCCTTAATATCAAAGTAATGTTGAAAGTTTTCTACATTTAGACGATAAGATAAGCTCAAAAATAGTGAGCTTTATAGAAAGAAATTATCATGGATATTCTAAAGCGAAAAAATCTCATCAAGTAGCACCGAACAACCTCCATGTTCACTAGATATGACTCCGGCTTGTTTTCTTGTTTTCCATGTAGAACTAAAATTGTTACTCCACAGCATACGTGTTTAGTCAATAGAAGACATAAAAGAGAATTTACAGCAAGATTTGGTCTTTTCTGGAAAATACAGCACCAGCTGACTTCTTGTTTTCCATCTAGAACTAAAATTGTCATTTCGGAGCATACGTGTTTAGTCAATAGAAGACATAAAAGAGAATTTACGGCAAAAACTGGACTTTACTGGAAAATTCACCTAAAAAATGTTTTGATGATTAGATTTTTCGCTGGCTTAAGAGTAATAATTCGGATGAAGCATATTTTGAAGGCTGTACAATAAACTTGACTGAATAATAAATATTTTTTTGCCAAAATTGGCCAAAATCAAGTCCATGCATTATCTGCAGGATACTTTATGGATTATATTCGTGTTGTTTTTCTGAGACTTTACTTATCTGAAATCAAATCTGAATTACATATTACGTAAATTATAAGGAAATTTTAAAAATTATACAATAAAATTCTCTACACCAGAGAAAATATTTGAATCATGCACCTTAAGCTAAAGCATCGAGTAAGCTATTTTAAGATATGAATCTCTTCGATGATTACTTGTACAACATGTGCAAGTATTTAGAATGAAGAAGGCGTTGATGGATTTTTTCGGGGGTTCACAATTATTTCACAAAATACTAAGAGATATGCGAGCAGTACTTGCACAAACTGTATGGACTCTCTATAAGCAACTCATTGAAATTTCATGCCAAACATCTGTTTCCTTATGTGACATTATTTTTAAAAATATACTCCAATACACTTTGTGGTGGGACAAAAGAACCATATGTAAGAGCATTCGTATGAAAGGGAACAACAACAACAACAGCAACCCCAGGGCTATATGTGGGATACTATAATCTGATCATGTGGAAGATCATAAAGCAGACAATTGACAACAACAACGACAACAGCAGATGAACATTTAAGTGGGGCAACAATATGTGAAATATCAAATGTTCCACAAAATTTGTCAACAAAATATAAAGAACAGAGAGAAGCGGCCCAAGAAACTAAAGTTTTGGTTGGTTGATTTTCCGTCTTTAATACAACACAAAAAAAAAAACGATCACGCTGATATTTTGATAACACTAAACAATAACACAGGAGATATTTATACGAAGTATGCGATATGTCTAAGTAGTTGGGTTACCGACAACAGATAGGAGATAATCCTTTAATTGTAAAACAAATTCGAGGCATGACACTCTAATGATCCTTAATAATCCCTAACAACAACATGCATTCAAACATCCTCATAGAGGACACAATTTTTGTCACGACAAAAGGAAATCATAACAAAAGATACGCAAACAGAAAATAAGATTTCAAACAACTCAGCCCAACAAAGGCAATACCGTGGAAGGACGCAAAGGGAAAACTTACCTACACACACACCTACTTCGAATAGAGGACATAGAAAATTGTCCAGATCATTATAAATGCTCGAATGTTTTTTCAAGAGGTCTCCTCTTCTTTTGCTTCTTGAGAACGCTTGAGTGATTTACTTCAACATCCCAGCGTGCACCAGCAGCAAATTGTTTGCGTACTTTAAAGTTTGCACAGTCCACATTAATGGCGTTTTGTTGTTATTCGAGGTTAGAGGGTATAATGCCGTGATTCCAGATAAAAAACAACATAACAAATCAAAATTGAAAGAAAACATGAATTTTTGTATCAGCGGACATATCAGTGTACGATAGATATCGCTGATGTTTTGCTGTGTCGTAGCATTTTCTAAGGAAGGAGGATCCCGTTTAAAGTACTTCAGCAAATGTTTTTGCATTTGCCACTCTAAACTATACAAACAAATTTCTGTATCCTTTAAGTATCGCAATTTAAGAGGCATTTACTTTGAGATAATATTGAATTTTATGGGAATTTGTAGAAAAAATACCATATTTTAATATCTTTCGTAGGAAGATGTTTTGCAAGTAAACAAACCACGGCCAGTTGAATGTTTGGTATGGAAACAATTTGGAATGTAAGTGCAACAACTCCTGTTGAAGATTTTGAAGATTTTGCAAAAAAATTATGAAAGAAAGTTTACAACATTAAGAATGTGTATTTGGTATGGTACAACCAAATCGCAGTACAAATTCCAACTCTCCTTTTCCAGAAAGGAGGCGTGATATCACCGGATTACAGTTTCTTGTAGCCAAGACAACTAATAACTGTTTACGTAAAAAATTTACAATGAGTGCGATAGCAAATTTCAAAATTTATAAAAAGAAATGTTCATATTTTATTTTATATATATAAAATTTTTGTACTCTGCACCACATATGGAACGGAGTACATTAGTTCAGTGCTCGTAAGTTCAACATCAAAAACATAAAGCAGCACATTTCGATTTGATTTGGCGATGTCACGATATGATTCCAGCAAAGTTAGTATGTATACATATTGGCTGGGTCAATAACGAGTCCCTCTGAAATAGAGCACATATACCAGTAGATCCTCCAACGAACTTGAGAGTCTTAGCAAAACCACAACTTTATCGAAATTTTACAAAATATTTGCGCTGGATTTTAATGGATTAGATGTAATCATATTGAAATCGGTGCATTCTATCATTTGTTTTGCAATAATTCCCACGAAATTAATATTTGATTATATTTAATGCCATTGTTATCTATTTCTGACTAAGCTATATCGACCGATATTTCGACGTAGAACATTAAAAAATATTTATTTCTTTCCTTAGACATAGTTTGTACCGAAATTCAACGAAATTTGCTGAATTTTAACAAATTTATCTAAGCGTTAGAAGGCAACACAATGGAAAAAAATTATGGCGGTCTACGAGTTAGGAATTATAAGGAGAAACATAATTTAGGTTAATACGTATGAGAGGTACCAGAAGATGATGGCAACCCCGTCTACGATATACAGGTTGGCGCACGAATCGTGCTACTTTCATCTGTCAATGACCACAGTCTTCTAAAGGTATTAAAGGAGTCTTTTTATCCATAACTGCGCCGAAGACGTATCAGTTTCAACAGCATTTAGTTGCAGCAAGATGGAGCAACTCAGACCGACCATGGCGGAGCTCCAACCAAAATTCCCAAACAAATTAATATTCAGAAACTCCACTCACCGCTGACCCCCGAGATCACCTGACCTGACCGCACCAGACTTTTTTATAGGGTTATGTCAAACATGATGTGTACAAAACGAAGCCATGGCATTTGACTGAATTGAAGCAGTCCATTAAAACAATAACTGAGGCGATGCCGACTTCAACCCTTCAGGCCGCTATGAATAATTTTCTGATCAGGTGTCACATATGCGTGAATGAGCTTAGAGGTCATTTACGGCCTATCGTATTCAAAACCATTTAGTTATATAAAATCAAAGTGAAGTTTCTATACAATAAAAAAAGGACATAAATAAGATACATTGATTAAAAAAGTTATTTGAATTTCTTATTGTAGTGCGACTGGTGCGCCACTCTGTATTAGGACCTTCCAAGTTTTAAGAAGTTCCATATGAACTTACAAAATTTACCGTATTTACCAGCCTGCCAAACTACCAGACAGACGGACATTGCTCAATGGAAATTTGAAAATACGCCTTATATTTTGAACAGACCTCGTATTGCTCTGGAGATTAGTGTTACGAGTGTGGCAGCTGCATACGTGAGGACAATATGTTCATGATATGTAAAATAAAATTACCGCTTGGTGTAGTTTTCGAAAAACGGGATCAAATCTTCTTCTTTATATATATAATTCTACTGTACGGGCGTTGTCAGTGAACTCCACCTAAACGGCTGGACCGCTTTGCATAAATTTTTGATATGCGTTTGGGTGGTGGCCGGGATGGTTTAGATTTACAATTCGGTTCAATTGGACAATGGGGCGTGGTACCTCCCATACAAACCACAAATTAAAAATCCATTATTTCTGCTCCTGTTAACGGTATTTGAACAAAATTTGGTATATAAGTTTGGTGTACTTATTGTAACTTTTGCTGCAAATATGGGCGGGATTAGAGAAAGAGGCGTGGTACCTCCCATACAAACCACAAATTAAAAATCCATTATTTCTGCTCCGTATGTGAACAAAATTTGGTATATAAGTTTGGTTCACATATTGTAAGTTCTGCTGCAAATATGGGCAGGATTGGACAAATAGGCGTGGTACCACCCGAAGAAATCAAAAATTAAAAAAACCATTATTTCTGATCCTCTTATAGGAAAATTTAAGTTTTTCATATACTGACTTTATTTCACTTCTCATTTTTCTATGTTTCCCGACATACAAACAAAGAACGTTGTACATGTGAAAACGTTGCACTAATTTTAAATCTCAATTAAATTGACTTAAATTAAATAATTTTTAAAAACTTTACAAAAAAAGTATTAAAAGCATTCATTTAAATAACCAAACTTTCCTAACAAAAATTTAAATACAGAACCATCTATCCTGAAAATTGTAAATCATTAATTTGCCACCTTTGAAGGCAGAACAAAGTTTGCCGGGTCCACTAGTATTTAATAATAAATGAAATATAAAATAATTAAAAGAATTCGCTAATTCCATTCTATTCTACTATGTATTTCTAATAAGTCGGATCCAATGTTGGGGTTTGTTTTATATTTGGACTGACCGATTATAGCATGACGCCTGCCCAACAGTGCGTCTATCCAAATTTGTACAATATTTGAAATTCTGCAAATAATCTATGCCATATTTATTCGAAACACGATTAAACAAGTTTGCAGAATTCGACATTTACATTTCCAGACTATTAATATTGTATTAATATTTGCTCATACATGCGAATATGTACGAGTAAATCTATTCTAATCTGCAAAATTAATATGGAAAATATGTTTATTATAGTAATCGGTGTTTAACAAACAACTGTACAAAATGCAATATAATAATATAGAAACATAAAAGAAGACGAACATAACAATGTGAGTGTAGATGGAAAAAGAAATGAATTAAAATTAATTGAATTGTATAGCAGCATTGGGAATTTATTCTCTGTTATGGTCTTTGCCACCAGTTCTTTAGAGGTTTTTGTGTAAAAGATACTTTGCATAGTCCAAACAGCCACTTGAACTCATCTTAAGTTTAGTACACATTAGTGAGCTATGGTCCACAATACCACTCGCAAGTGAATATCTATATGGACGCACCCATCACCCACTCGATAAATATTTCAAAATACTCTGGAGTTTTTATGCAAATAGCTTAGAATGATTTCACACAGAGCAGAAAAACAGAAATTCTGAAATGTCTCTTTGGGGTAGTTTATAAAAATGCTATACGTATTTTATTGTTACATTCAATGCAAACAGCAGTTTTTAAACCAGAGGCAGTGACATTTTTATCATCGGTGGGGACATGTGAAAGCCCTTAGTAAATTTTGTCCATTGTATAGAGGTGTTATGCATTGGGGAATCAAATGTACAAAAAATTGAGACAGATAATATGTGTTAACCGCATGTTACAGAAGGATCCTGCTTAAAAAATGTTCGATACAAAAGATTTATTTTCTACTTTTATTTGCATTGATTTTTTAGAAGGATATTCTACTTCAAACCGAACAGTAAACTATAATGAGGAAATTTTTATTTACTCTTTCTTTATTTCTTTAAACTTCCCCACTATAACCGGTCCTTGCATATTACCGAAGCTACTGTTTTATTTGCTTTTGATTGTAGCAAATGGGAGTATTTTTTATGTATTTATGTTATCTGTTTTGTGCGTAGCGTATTTTTTTCATGTAAATACCAGGAATGTGCGTAATAGGGAAGTCGATTTGATGATCATTAAATTCACTACACTTCATTTATGCTGAATGAGGCACGAATCATTTGTTGACTGAGGCTTTGCAACATCTCGGGAAAAATTAAATTCAATTCTTTCAATAGCATGAATGCCTCAAAATTGGCTCAATAAGGAAACAATTATCTTGTTTCTGGGATTGTATAACATGTGGCTGTCTGGCCTGTGGGAATCATATTTGTAAGGAGTTTAACGTAAAGTAAAAACGTCTGGGGAAAGCGGCCCCATTTCAAAAGATTTGACCCTCGGCTTAGGCCGGCCGGGAGAAAAAAAATTGTTATTTGCAGATAGTAAAGGTGGGACAAACAATGACAAACTCAAAGAAAGAAATTTGTACACTTTGTAGTATATGAGTGTAATTTCTCTAAGTGTATATTCTAGAAAGATCGTCATATATAATCTCTTTCCCTCTTTATCTGTGGGTGGGACTTTTCTAGAATTACGTTTATGACAGTAAGTTATGTTTGTTCCTCCCACTCCCATTATATAGTCTATTGTTATCTCCTTTTCACTTGTTATGTAAATAAGAACATTCTAGAATTAAGTCTATGATAAACAACACTATTCTGTAAATATGTTTGTCTTTGTTGCACCCATTACGTAAATATGTGTTCTCTCTGAAATATTGTAGCATTTTCTAGAACAAGTAATTTTAGTATAAATAGAGCAACTTTGTACGTTTGAAGGAATTAATAAAGTTGAGGTTGATGTGGAAATACATTCCACGATACCAAAACTGGCACGCGTCTATTGTTTGTGTAATCGTGGGTTCGAGCCCCATTACAGCCTATATTTCTTTTTCAAAATTCACTGATGACACTTCGTAGTAGTAGAATTAGCTTGCAGTTCTAATAGTTTCTGATCTCAGACTAACGTTTGGAATCATCATTATACTGTAGGTCCCTTTCAGTGGAATTAAAAATAGGATGGATAAAAGCTGACTGAATATGAGAAGCTTTCATGGAATACAGGGGGAGTTTTTTTCTTTTTTTTGCGTCCTTGTTAACAATTGGACAATTGTTTGACAAGAGAAACGACTTTGTCACTAAATCATTATATGCAAAGCTTACGGTAGAATTTGCTCAAAAACAATGTTCTCCGCCTAACTTCTAGGCTGTCATCGCTAGTTTTATTACCGGGGAAGTATGCAGAATAGAATATAATAATTTTCGGCCAGTGATGCAGACCATATATGACTTTTATTAGTGATGCTACTAGTCGTGAAACAATACATATCTTGACGGGAGAAGCCCTGCATCAAGACCTTTTGTTTTTACTTACTTAATATAGTCTTCAGTCTCCGGCACCAGCAGTGCATATTTCAATATCCTTCCTTTATTATAGAGCAAATCAAATAAAATTGTCACAATCATTTGAAAGAAAAAAAATAATTGATATCTTCGAAAATTACATACTTAATTGGTCAACCATATTGCCGTTTAATTTTATCACATCCTTTAACTAAATCTCTCTGGATCTTTCAATCTATTTAAATTTCCATTAACAGAAAATCCATCTGAAATTTAATAGACCAACAAATTTTCTACCAAGCTTATTTTCTCCGCTTGTTGATTGATTTTTCCTGCATTGTAAGCAA
>JAHXMU010000695.1:319891-356154 GCA_019455685.1 Philornis downsi | reverse complement strand
ATACTCAATACCGCAATATTTTTTTTCTTTTTCGATTCAGTGACTAAGAATTTTTCTTACCCCCAACACGGGGTCTTCTATAAAATTTCATCATATATTTCTCTATAATTATTCACATCTAAAGAATACATTCATAATCGACTTTAAGTATGAATTTAAGTCTCCCTGTAATTTTTCCATATTAAAAATTGTCGCGAATAAATAGAGAATTTCATACTCAATACTCAACACCGCAATATTTTTTTTTTCTTATTCGATTCAAAGACCAAGAATTATTCTTACGCTCAACACGGGGTCTTCTATAAAATTTCGTCACATATTTCTCTATAATTAAATTTAATTTTTATACATATATAATTATAATTAATTTTTTTTAATTTAATTTTATAATTTAAATTAAATTTATGATCGACTTTAAGTACAAATTCAAATCTCCCTGTAATTTTCCCATATTAAAAATCGTCGTGAATAAATAGAGAATTTCATACTCAATACTTTTTTTCCTTTTTCATTTCAAAGACTAAGAATTAATCTTACGCTCAATACGTGGTTTTCTATAAAATGTCGTCATATACATATTTCTCTATAATTAATCAAACCTAAGAAATAAATTTATAATCGACTTTAAGTTTAAATTTGTGTTTTTAATCGGTGTCGTATTAAAAGAAATAAGAAAATACCTTCCGCCCCACTGTGCGCCCACAATCATTTGTATATTACAAGCAAAGCAGATTTGTAATTCTTTCCAGCTCTTAAGTGCTGCCTTTCTAAGTGTCCTTGCCGAGTTATACAGAACGATGATTTTTCATTTCGAGAGTTCCATCATTTCAGCAACATAAAAGTATCCTCAGAAATCATTATGCGTATGTGAGAAAGCATCTCTGTCTGAATCACCCAAGTTTCTACCCGGAGCGACAACACTTATGCATGGTCAGTAGTCGTAGATTTGGATTTTCTACAAAATTGTTCGCATTTCGTAGACTCATCACATTTGCAATGCATTTCCAGTCAATATTAATCACCAGGAGATATGCAGTAAGAGGCACATCATCAACCGAATTTGCATCACAACCACAGTCATCACCACCACCATCGGTACGATGTGCAACAGTCATCATCAGGCGACATCATTCGCTCGGCTTGCTATTGATATTACAGGATTTTTGGTATTTGTTTAGTAAATTCGAGCGTACACAAACTCATGTGAAGTAGAGTAGTCTGCATGGCCGACTCTTTGCAGCTAGACTGCATGTGCTGTCTGTCGGTATTTCTGGCATGCAAAAGAGAGTAGAAAATAAAAATCATCATCAAACGCAACACAAAAACCACAAAATAAAATTGATTTTGTACTCTAATTTTGATTCAGTGACATACTATGAAAGAAAAAGGAGAAGCGTATAAAAGTTTGTTCATTTAAAATTTGTCGTTTTCAATTAAAATCAGGAAATTGAAATAATAAAGTATTAAAAGGATATTTACACATGTAAGTGAAAGTGCCAGTGACAAATAATACACTATAGCTTTAGCAAACGAATTAAGCTTTTTAAATTAAATATACAGCAAATTAAATTGACGGGAAGTGTTTTAGTATTCATAGAAGGACAATATTTTGAAAAGGATGAGCGTGGTTTGGCTAAAAGTTCTGTGTAGGAAACGTATAGACACAATACGTGACAATTTATAAGCAAATGTCTTGCAGATTAAAGAAAAATTCTCCAGGACAACATATTTTATATTTAGATTATTTATTTCCTATTTACGTATATTTTCTTTGCTACTGTACAAATTATCCATAAAGGATATAGATAAAAAAAAGGGTAAAAACCAAGCATAAGACTATTCCTAAATAAACTCCCTGCTTTCAAAAGAAGTTTTCATAACTACAATAATAGCAAATGTACAAGGAGAGGAAACCGATTTAATATTTTTTTTCATTTTTAAGGAAGTATTTCGGAAGCAATTACGGTCACATACCATCATTAATTTTCATATTTTTACAGGTCATCCAACTGCAGATCTTCTTAGACTTAAACATTACTTTGTGGTGCTGATACACCCACTCAAATATGGTATCTACGGAATGTGTTCTCTTGATTAAAAGTAATAGATTTTGAAATATATTTGCATTCCCACATATTCACGCCATAATAGTTTCTTCCATATACTGCTTTCCCAAATATGTTAAAAGCGATGACCAGTTTTCATACTCTTTCTTTACTCTTGGTGAAAAGTTTATAGTAGCCGAATACTACAACGCTAAACATACCTCCAGCGGGTCTAGACTCGTCAACCCCAGAGGCAGGCAATTGCTGAATGCTATATCAAGGTCAGGCCTGAAAGTCTTGTCTACATACTCGCTCACGGATCTCAGTAAAACGCCCGATCTCATAGATTTTGCAGTTATGAAGAACATAACAAGAGAACACATTATCGCTACTCCTTCCCACGACCTCTCATCAGACCACTCTCTCACAATTCTCACAGTTTTCAACATTCACTTGAACCCGGAAATCTCTTACTATTTCGCAAACAGGCATACAAATTGGATGAGATACAAGATGTACATAAGCTCATATCTGTGACAAAACTTTTCTCTCAAAACACCAGATGAAATTCAGTCTGACAATTGATGCAAACTTGGCAGCACCGCACAAGGTCTATGCTAAAACAAAATATGACTTGTCCTATTGAATCTGTAATCAATAAGAAAAGGAAAGCGAAAAGAAGATGGCAGAAGCGCAGATCTTCTTCCCTTAAAACTCGTCTCGACCAGTGCAAGCCGAAAGTAAACTCAGTTCTGGATGAAAACAGAGAAACCTCCGAGGTCCGCCACTTATCCGTCTAGAAGCCACACCAAAAACTGACTATACCCTGTATAAGGCTACAAGGCAACTACAGCTTCCTATAACCCAAGAGTCTGCTATAACCCAAGAGTCCCCAATACGGATGAAAGGTGGAGAATGGGCAAGGAGTAGTTAAAAAAAAGTGAAAGAATTTGCTAATAATCTGGAAGAGGTACTTACTCCTAGCAATGCAATCTCTCGTATGACTTCAACGGCCATTAGCCCAATGGTCAAAAATCCCATGAATATAAGACTATTTCTCTTCCACAAAAATATTCTCTCGTTAAAAATGAATAAATAAAATAACAGCGAAAATGTTCTCAGAACTCCCCCACTACACTCGTATTTTCAAATTAGTTATATTTATATTTAATACTATACTCCACATTGGATACTTTCCTTGATACTGGTAACTTTCTGAGATGATCCTAAAACGTGGAAAAGAACTGTCGCAAACTACATCCTATCGACCCATTAGTTTACTCTCTATTTTATCCAAACTTTTTGAAATGGTCTTTCTCCAAATTTTGTACCCCCATATTGAAGCAAACCATGCAGCAGTTTGGATGCCGAAATTGTCATAGAACGATAGAACAAGTACACCGTATAGTAACCCAAATCAGAAAAAACATCCGAAAGTCGGAAATACTGCTCAGCTGTCTTTATAGACATCTCCAAAGCCTTAGATAAAGTATGGCATGAAGGCCTCATTCACAAAATAGTTTCTTTTCTACCGACAAATACCCACAAGCTGCTGGAGAGCTATCTAAAGGATCGATATTTTGTAGCAAAATCTAAGGACTTTTTTCAACTCAAAGAAATATTTCAGCAGCAGTTCCCCAGAGTATAATACTAGGCCCTATACTATACACCATCTACACCTCTGACATGCCTGTTCATTTCTTAGTTCCAACTTTAACTTTGGCTGATGACACTACATTCATGAGCACTAGCAGATGCCTATTAATGGCTAAGTCAATTTAGGATTACAACAAATATAAACATTGTTTTTTCATCATTGCCTAAATCAACTTAAGTTTAAACTTTATGAATTCTTATATAGGAATAACAACCTAACTCAACATGAGAGATCGAATCTGAAATATTTTGACATAGAATAATAATTTATGTCAATTTAGGCGCACTTAAAGTTTCCTATTTAATCTCGAATAATAGCCTAACTCAACTTGAACTTTTTGACTTTCTGTCGTTCAACAATTCATAAGAGCCTAAGTGTCTTTTTCGATAATATTTTTTGACTGCGAGAATAAACAACTATTTTTTGTTAACCACTAAGTAAAGAAATTCGTTTCCTTGGAATCTGTAGCAAAGTTTTCCAAAAAACATCTTCTCCTGATTTTCAGTGAAGATTCAAAACTTTCAACTCCTGTACTGAAAATATTGAAAAACAGACTTAGGCTGTTATGGGTTGTGACCACAGATATATCGAAGTTGTGCTCCCACTCAAACCCACTCGCTCAAAACCTTCAACATTTTCCCGGTCATATCCAGCTAAGAAGAAAGGACACGCGGCTCACCAAAAATAAGATTCGGCAATGGCAGGATACTTTAGTTTAAGGTAGAATTAAGATTTGAATACTTCTTATGAATTTCAAAAGAAAAATTCAATAAAGGAAAAAAAATTCATCCAACGGTGACACAACATTCTTACCTGAGCTCATCATATCAAAAGATTAGATCTCGAACAGAGAACGGAGGTATAAGTGAATAAGATCGAAAGATTGTTGTGGAACATACAGCTATGCAGAAATGCCAATTTATTTTATTCTACACTTCTTCATAGAAATTTTAAAACGAGCAACTGCGTAATATTTATTTAATATTCGGAAGTGTCACTCATAGGCTCCACACAAAAAGTAATTTCCCTTGCGTCCCATCCATGAGATTTGGAAGAGCTTCTCGTATTTAATACATGTAAGCATTCTATTTTTAGATTAGCTCAATGGGATCTATAGTTTAACAATAATTTTTAACGTAACCGTGTGAGAATCATTTATTAGACTTACCGATTGAATGACTGCTCGAAGTGTGTTGATCAAACATATCGAGGTTATTGCCGTCCAAGTAATGTGCATGACTGTATTGAGGATTGAACCCGCGATCATGTGGATGTTGGCTACGAGCAGTAACCATCGCGTCATGGTTTCTCACGATCGGTCACCAGCCTACAGTTCATCTATTTAAGAAAAATGGACATATGGCTCGCCTATGTTACAGTTGAAAGAAATTTGTCAATTGTGGAGACCAACATTTTTATTGGCCTGGCCACACGTTTTGGGATTCACGAGTTCTGTGGCATTTTCGCATAGCAATCTTTATTCTATTCACTTCACAAATATGCCAGCTCACATCTTTCGGTAGTTTTCTGTCATAAAATGACATATTTTTGAACTGAGTACTACATATTGTGGGTTCAAAATTCTTTAAAAGTGGTGAATCAAAATAATTCTTTATTCATTTCACGATTGTATTTCTATTAGCAATTATTTGTTAATATTAATTAACATTATTTTAAATTATTTGCTTAGCTTTTCATGCTTTCTCGAACATCGTCATAACCTTAAGGGCCTATAACTTCACAAAACAATTGAGTAGCTTTGCCTACTGGAAAGAGCACAAACAGCTAAGTGCACTCCTGATGGTAAAAATCGAAATATATTTGAGACCACATGTACTTGATCATAGTAAAAATCTATATTTATATAAGAATGCCGTCCGTCCGTCCACCCTGAGTGTTTTGAAATTTTGATAGACATCAAACCGCTAGTGCTCGAAGGCTATAATTTTAGGCAAAGATACTTCGTAGTCGTAGGGCAAAATCGGTGGAGTAGAAAAAAAACGTGTCCACATAAAGATTTATCACATTGTCCAAATATACCTATATATGTTCATAAAATTTACTATGCAAATTTGGAAATCTCACATACAAATTTTTATGTTTTTTTCTTTTTCTGGTAAAAAAAATTATGCTCTTTTAAAAGCGATTGGAGCCTTATAAAATTATTTAAAAATGAGAAGGACAGTAGCTTTTTTCTGTAACAACAAATTTCCTTCCAAATGCCCTTAAGTATAATGTCTGAACTAAGCATTTCATCTCTATTTCAGTGGAGGGAACATTTACATTCTGTACAACAAGTCGCTGCAGTCACTGCTGATCAACAACTTTTTAGTCAAATGTAAAATCACACACAACATCACAGCTACATCAACTAAATAATGTTATCGCAACTTAAAACATTTGTAGATCATCAGTCAACACTTTGCACTTGTGAGCTAAATACGACGATGGCCCCCTCACTTACACGTGCAGATGTACTTCGACTAAAGTGTTTATGATTATAATTTTTCAACATCAAAGTAATTCATCTTCCAAGGGGCCAACAAAGACAATCTATCCACATGGATGCAGTGTGATAAACATCAGCCGAGAGAGCATTAACTCTTTATATACAAACACTAAACCGCTTTCAAAGTCCTTGACATGGCCGTAATGAAAATGAAATGTTATAAATTCGAGCGAAGAAAAAAGGAAAGAAAGAAAACAATCATACACGCACAAAAGTATTAAATCTTTAGATACATTTGTGTCTGTTTAGCCGAGAGATGAGCAACTCTTTCTTTACAATTTGATAAACAACATGTCACTTTTGTAGACATAAACCATAATCTTCCTAAGCATCCAAAGGAATGTCTTGAATGTTGCATGATGCGTACGAACAAAGTTGCATGGCATGAACATTTGAAGAATGTAAATTGTAGCTGTAAAATATACGAATAAGTAACTGCAAGTTCAAGGGGGACAGAGAGTGAGGTTTTCACCGTCCAGAGTATCGTCATTATTTTGTACTAATCTTGTCACTTTTCTTTTCTTCTGCTATTTTTTGTTTTTGTGCGAGATGAGTAGGACTGTAGGAATGTTTTTTCTTTCATTTCATGTCATAGTGGTTTGAGGAAGTTTTGGTTGGAAAAGAAAATTTGTCTGGTCCGAAACTTGTCAAGCCAGCACCAAAAATAAAAAATAAAATATAAAGAACACATATTTGAAAAATGTTGAAAAATAGAATTTTTACCGAGTTGCATATATAGGACGGTCCCGTAATTAGGCGATTTGACGTCTAGATGGTGCTAGTAGTTTGAAAAAAATTATTTTGCTGAAAAGTGGCAACCTCATAAAACATATCTTTTAGGTTTCAAGACGCGTCGTTGTCTAGTATTTTTATTAGAGCCATTAAAATTAAACGATCCCGGAGAATTAGTAAACATGGGAAAAATTGGTCACCGTTATACCTATATAATTCAAAATTTCCATTTGAAAGGTCTTAGTCCAACCAATACTAAAGCCGAGTTAGATTATACTCTGGGGGAGTCTTTTCCTTAGTTTACGACTGTAAAATATAGAGTAGAAGTAGTTTAAACGAGGCCGAACACCGTAGCAGCCGACTAATTGTGATGCTCACGCCAGACACAGTGAAGAAATTAACTTTTAAATTAAATTTTTAAATTAACAATTAACTTTGGTGATTTTGTGCTTCATTATACTTCCAGATGTTGGTTACTGAGCTTACAGCCATTGCAATATCGCCGTATTTATCATACCTTGTTATTTGTATTCGGTATAATAGCTGGTATAACTGATTGTTCTAAATTATTGTCGATTATACCGATTTTTCCGCCAAGATCACTTAGATATCATTATATATTTAATGTGATACGCCATTCCACAAAGTATGCCCAACATAGTGCTTTGAATTCACGGATTTATTGAATTTAATATCCTAAATGGGATTGCAAGAAATGAATACCCAATTCAACACATAGCCAACACTGTATATCTGGAAATATCTTTAAACTGTTCCTTTTTAGATATTTAAAATAAAATAATGTACATATTTACATAACTTTCTTGAAATAAGTTATGTTAATTCTTAGTGTGTAAGGATCTATATGTCCACAGACCTAAATAAATGAAGTGAAATGGAATGAAATAAAATTCCACAAAATTGTATTCGATAATTTCGGCTATACATCGTCCATTGACCGCAGATATGAAGATGAGAAAGCTGTGTACAAGATAGGTGCCGCGCTTGCTTTCAATACAGCGAAGGCAGCGTCGTGCATTTTTGCGTCGATTTACTTCACAACTGAGACAAAGGAACAGTCAAATCAGTGGACTAGAATGGGAGAATCGTGAAGAAGGGAAGGCGAAGACGGTTCCATCTGCAGGCAAGGTCATTTGGGATGCGCATGGAATTTTTTTCAGAAAAGAAAAACCATTAATGGCGAATATTATGCTAATTTACGTTCAACGTTCAGGTGATGAAATTATGGAAAAAGACCGCATTTGGCGAAAAAAAAGTGTTGTTTCATCAAGACAATGTTCCAGTTCACACATCCTCTATTGCGATGAGCAAATTTAATGAATTAGAGTTCAAATTGCTTTGATTTAGGTCCCTCGAACTATTTTCTATTTCCAAACTTAAAAAAATGGGTCAGTAGTAAAAGATTTATCAACAATGCAAAGGTGGAGTCTGTGGCTGATGTCTATTTTAAGAAATTCGACACTTGATATTATAAGAAATGGTATAGAAACAAGTGAGTATCGTTAGAAAAAGTGTATCAAGCTAGAAAGAGATTATGTTGAAAAATAAGGAACATTTTTATCAATTTTTCTGTGTGTTCTTTGTTAGGTAGGCTAGTTGTGATATCGCCCTCGTTGTCTTCATGTAAGCATGTTTTTTTGACCTACAATTTGGTGTCACTTGCGGCAACTTCGGGCCAAGAAAAATAAATAGGCGTGTCACAAACGCCGTGTTACGAAACATAATATATCGGTTTTGACTTTTTTACCATAGAAATTATCGTATTTTTAGTAAAGTACTAGTTAGGATGCTTTTATTCTTTATTTGCAAATCATCATCACAAACTGCTTTCAATTACTGAAGAAGTATTACAAGTATTTTTGTGATCAAATTTTGTCCTACTGAAACAATTTTTCTCAATGCTCTCATGCGAAAGTGACATCGTATTAGCCGCCGACTCATGGACGGAATGGAGGGCATGTCAAAAACGTTCTTTTTCACTTACATAATATATTGACAACTATCATGTGTCCTTTGAAAATGTATATTTTGAAGTATATCTCAATAACCACGCAAATTAATATCGCAAACTAATAATCTCTTGGAAAATTATATAAAACAATTTCTTGTATTCACATCCCAAGAATGGGATATGGAAGAGCTCACTCAGCAGCAATGATGATCCAGATTTGATGACGACTCATAGGTTATGGTTATGACATCGAAACCAAA
This sequence comes from Philornis downsi, assembly GCA_019455685.1. Lineage (NCBI taxonomy): Eukaryota > Metazoa > Arthropoda > Insecta > Diptera > Muscidae > Philornis > Philornis downsi. Next base: position 346,979 of record JAHXMU010000695.1, on the reverse strand, counting down.
ACCCAATCGACCCAATGGAAGAGTCCAGGAAAGCCAAGACCAAAAAAAAAACCCCAAGTTTGTTCAAATGTCAAGGTTTTGCTCACTGTTTTCTCCGATTACCATGGCGTAGTGCATCAGGAGTTCTTACCACAAGGTCGTACGGTAAATAAGAAGTCTTACCTTGACAATATGCGTCGCAATACAGAAAAAAACAAATACCAGGTACTGTGGAAAATAAATTCGTAGCTTTTGCATCATGATAGTGCACCTGCACACTCATCTCTGCTTTTTAGAGATTATTTGGCCAAAAACTACACCGTTATCATGTATAAGCCGTCGTATTGACCAGATTTGGCCTCGTGCGACTTTTTCCTCTTCCCAAGATTGAAGAGACCCGTAAAATGACGGCGTTTTTCGACGATTGAGGAGAAAAAACCGAATCGCTGAGAGAGCTCAAGGACATACCAAAAAGTACATATCATAATTGCTTCAAGGATTGGAGAAAACGGTGGCACAAGTGTATTATATTTAAGGGGGACTACTTTCAAGGAGATAAAATAGAAATTGATGAATAAATAAATATTTTTTTTGAGAAAAATGAAAATTCACCTTATTTTGTGAACACACCTCGTGTATTTTTCGATTTGCAAGTTACAGTTAACAGCATTAGCCTAAGTAAAATTTAAACTTAGTTCTACGAGTAAAAATTAATGCAAACTGTCCAGTTTGACAAAAACAGAGGTCTTCTGCTTATAGTTTCAAAGCGCTTCAGTAAAATATGATTTTGATCTTTTGTTGTGTTTTAAGTCAGCATAATTGTAATTAGAACCTACCAATATACCTTTTACATCTGCCACCCGTCCTTTTTGTATCCAAGCAAAGGACATTGGATGGTGGTAAATGTAAGTCAATTCACCTGATTGATATTTTTGTATGGGTTATTAATTCTTTTAGAGCTAAAAGAATCAACCTCAACTCCTTTAACCAATCTTTTGAATTTTGACTCTTAAACCTTAAATCCTAATCCGACTTCATTTTCCTCATTTATGGACAATTTTTTAAAATATCAGTTCTTTGGACGCCCTTCTTTTAATCCTTTGTTATCCTCGAGATCTGACAATAGTTGCACTGCTCCCGTCAAAGCCTCCATACCAAAGAGTGTTGTACAGTAGAGAGTATAATGGAATGATCCATATGTCCCATATTAGTAATGTTGGGTATTTGAATGGTTCTCCTCTGTTCTTAATGTGAAACCTTTCCAAAAAGTTAGAAGTTATGATATAAAGTTGATTTTAAAACTTGAAGTCACGCACACACAAATTTAAAAATTACAGACACTTGTTCCATTTGCAAGCAATGACAAATGAGCATGTGCCTTTATAATTACCGCTGACGTCCGTACATTAAAAATTAGATCTCTTATGGGTTCCATCGTCTTTTCGTTGAACCTGTCCGTTTTCATTGATGAAGGCCTTCTGTCGTTCCTTTCTGCCGTTCTACTCGACATTTACAAAAATGTTTTCTAGCAAGTGAGATATAAATGAACGCCAACTGTTCTTGTTGAAATAAACTTCTTTTTCTAAAAGATACTCCAATGGCCTTCTTGGACTTCCTTTCTCTATTGATGTGGGGGAGTTTTCCCCAGAGTTAATTAATTACGTTTTTCCTGTGTGTGTGCGTATGTTCCGATCTTTTCAACCTAATGTGCAGTTGTTTCTTTAGAAACTAAAAGAGAACTAATGAGAGAAATAGTTAGAAAATTTTAATGTATTAATTACAGTAATGATTATAATGAATCGTATAGAATGGAAAAGTACATTTTGAAAAGTGCATAAATTGGAAAGCAAAAACTAATACGAACTGAAGTAATTAATTATAAAGGCGGTAGTTTTAGAAACACATTTTGTTGGAAGCGAAATATATATTGTAAGAATTGAGTGAGGCGTATATGTGCTTTGGTCGTAGAAGTTTCACTTAACGTATTATTCATAATAAAACCATTTCATTTTATAGCAAATAAAACCAAACTTTAAAACATAACATTTTATCTCCAATTTTTCCTCTCATTTTGCATTATTGCCTTAAAAAAATCAAAGAAAAGGCTAAATCGGATCAAATTATTGTTTTCCAATTACCATTATAACAAAATCTAGCTTATGCCATATAATTTACCTGAACGAATTCGTCCACCAGATACCTTTCATACTACGTACTAAGCCTGAACATTTGACGGAATATGCAAAACACTATCTGCTCGTATACGCTGTGGCAACGCAAATGGCAACACAGTTTTTCCTCCCCATTTGAATCTCAAGTATTTTTCTTACTTATTTGTGATACAGAGAAAAACACTCTCAAGTCGCAGAATGCTGACACGTCGTTAATGTGCAACAAATTCAAGTTAATTGAATTTTTGCCCAGCTTTGATACAGGGAAAAGGAAATTGTCCATGGACATGAAAGCCTTGGGAAAGTGTTGGTGTTTTGTGTATGCAAACTGTCCACTCGTGGTAACACTTTGGCTTACATCAGGTAACATAGCAAAGAATTAAGAGTTTTCTTATGAACTACCAGAGTGGCGTTAGTGTCCGTAATTCGAGAACCGTACAAAATGAAAAAAACCGATTGCTCTAAAGTCATTTCGCTTAAAGTCAAACATATAAAGTGCACAAGCATTTTGGAAACTGACGGCACATAGTTGGCGAATATAGTATATATTTTCGAAAATTTTACAACGCATCAGGGTGATTTTTTAACATTTAAGTTTTTCAGTTTGGCAGCACTGGTTGGTAATGGCGTCCAAACGTCATCTGTCAAAGTGAAAAGTGTACAGTATACTCTGCCATTTCATCATGGAAAGACTAACAAAGACGAACAACGATTGCAAATCCCTAAAATTTATTATCAAAATTCGTGCCCTGTGACAAATGTCCATCGTTTGATACGACCATTTTATGGTCGTCATAATCGACCTGCTGAATCAACAATTCGTGCTGTTATCTGCAAATTTCGCACCAAATATACTTTGTTGGGCATAAAACCATCGACTCGCATGCGTAGAGTCCGTACCGAAGAAAATATTGCAGCCGTAGCGACCAGTGTTAATGACGATGGTGAAATGTCAATTCGTCGCCGTTCTCAGCGATTGGGCATGTGTTACTCAACTACAAGAAAAATTTGGCACGTCGATTTGGGTTTGGAAACCTATAAAATTCAACTGACGCCAGAATTGAAGTTGAATGACCTACCACAACGTCTAATTTTTGGTGAATGGGCCTTACAAAAGCTCAATGAAAATCCGCTGTTTTATCGAAAAATTATGTTCAGCGATGAGGCGCATTTCTTGCTGAACGGATACGTAAACAAGCAAAACTGTCGCATATGGAGTAATGAACAGCCACATGCCATACATGAATTACCGATGATTCTCGAAAAAACGACAGTCGGGTGTGGTTTATGGCCTGGTGGCATCATCGGTCCATTTTTCTTCAAAGACGACCGTGGATGAAAAGTTACCGTCAACGGCAAACTATATCGAGCTGTGATACGAGATTTTTTTTTTTTTTGCCCCAATTGGCTGAGTTGAACTTGGTTGAAATGTGGTTTCGTCAGGGCGATGCCACACTGCTCGTGAAAAAAATGGATATGTTGAGGGATGAATTTGATGAGCAGCTTATCTCTCGATTTGGCCCTGTGAGTTGGTCCCCAAGATGTTGCGATTTAACGCCTCTTGATTATTTCTTGTGGGGTTATGTCAAGTCGTTAGTCTATGTGGAAGCCGAACACCATTGAAGCCTTACAGGTTAAATAACACGCGTTATTCGTGGAATACAGGCCTTAATGCTCGAAAAAGTGACCTAAATTGGAGCTTTCTAATGAACATTTTGAGACTGAGTCGTGGAAAACATTTACATGAATTTATCTTAAAACATTAAATGGCAAAGACCCATTTATCGATTCCAATAGAAAATTTAAATACATGATGCAAATTTGAGTGTTTTATTCGATTAAAAAAAAGAAAAAACTACGATTAAAAAATCACCCTTTATTAGCTATACTCCTGCAATACGCCCTTGAACTAGATATGGAAGAAATAATTCGCAAAATATTTAGGACCATCTTTATTAACGGTGAATATCAACGCCGTAGGAATCACAATGAATCATATTGAACATGTGAATGGGAATGCTAAATCATTGAACTCGATGACTACTCAAAAGGTATTGAATCACATACTCGGTCCACTGCAGACAAATTTCTAGACCTATCGATTACTTATTCGCTTGATGTATAGATGTGGATTTGAATTTTGAAATCGATTTTTTTTATTGTTGATGAATTCATTGCCTCATAAAAATGCTGAGGCACTACTTATATCATTGTCCATTTAAGTAGGTCAGCCGAAGACCTTAAATGATCATCACATCTTATATTATGTAGGACCGCTTCGTATTCGTACCAAAATAGGTAAACGAAGTGAATTGAGAAAGCTTTAAAACAGATGAATGACATATCCAAACCTCTACAACATGACTTCGAAACTAATTCTTGCATTTAATATGCATACTTTTTTCGACAACCTTTTATTGCCAGCATAGATGTTATGTGATCGTAAACGGTTTGCGCAGGAGTCGACCGAACAGTGTTGCCACAGATTGGAGAAAAAGGTCGAGGTTACACAAATGCTTTCTTGGCTTGCATTCTCTCAAACAAAAAAAAAAAAAAAAAAAATAGTAATAATAATAATAACAATAAAACAAAAAAATATCTATTGTTCAATCACATTTATTACAAATTTATTTCCGAAACAAAAATGCGTCGATAGAGACACAAGCAGATATACAGAGCGAAAAATTGGACATTTCTCAATCGAATCAAAAAGTGACTCTTAACCGATGCGTACAAATTTTATTGCCTTTACGAATATATTATATTAAGCACCATTAATCCAACATATTCAGTCCCACACATGGTTTGGAGGATACAAATTGGGACAGAAAATTTAAAAAAATTGTATTTCTTTATTTTTCTAAGTCTCCCTTGAGTAGTGAAATATTACGAAAGGAAAGTTCAGATATAATGTCCTTCACTCAGAGTACCAAATCTATGTATTCTATGATACTAAATTCGAAAGAGTCCCAAGCAACTTTAACCTGTTCTCACCATAATTAAGCTGTTTCTTGATATTACAACTTTTAAGAAAAACCGATTCTTTCCTGATTCCCATTGTTAACCCGGTATCTCTGGCATTTTCCTACACCGGAATTGTGGTTGAATTACGTGTAAGATTTTCTGATTTGCTGACATTACCTGCAGCTGGAAAATCGTATGTTTACCACTTGATTTTCGATTTTGTAATGAATAAAATTTAGCTTGAAATTGCTTTCGTTTTCTTATTTTGCAGTTTGTTGTTGTTATTATTGGGCGGCTATTTCAATTACAGTTTGGCGACGGTTTTCACCGCATATCATCGAGCATTGTTGCAACAACATCACCACGCGGAAAACCTGTTGCTGTTGCCGCTGTCGACTTTGTGGCATATGCTACAAAAGCATTCATTTCTTGCAGTGTATGTGTGGCACTCAGGCGTCTTATACTTGAGAGGCTGCAGTAATCTGTGACTTCATGTTGTCAGCGCTTTATGGTCAAATTATTATAGCAAGAAAAAAAAACAGTGAAAAAATTGATTTGAAAATCTATAAACAATTCGTGTGCGAAAGTTATAAAACAACAATAATTTTATTGGAAATTACTCTGTGTTGCTATTTATGGGCCCAATCCAAACAAAATGAGCGGACCACCACCAGCACCGGTTTTGTAACGCCGGTGTTGCTCTGATTACTGGTGTTATAATGTTTGCTGCAGATGGTATGATTTGCGGCAATGCCCTACATAAGGTTGACGTATGTCAAATCTTAGAAGTATAAGATGAGCTTTTTCGAACACAAGATTCGTCTTTTAATTAGCTGGCTAAAAATTATTGGGCAATTTAATATTAATATTTTTTTACGTAAAAAACGAAAAAAAAATGTTTTTGTATTAATTTTTTTTATTTTTTTCGTTTTTTACGTAAAAAGTTATTATTGAAAAATCAATGAATTTTTAAAAGTGAATTGCGTTATTTAAACGTCGTTTGTATATCTAAATGCTAATGAAGAAAATGCATTTGGAGTGACATTCGTGCACTTAATTCATGATAATTTTTCAATAATTAAGCAAAAATTTGTCTGTAGTTTTCACTCTTATTATTTCCAACAAAACTATTCATGATGCTCCTGAAAGGCTTCCAGGCTGCATATTCTTCCTTCAATAAATATTGTGAACAATTGTCATCATTCAATAGCTTCCTGATTTGAGAGCCAATAAACATACCTTTTTTGATTTCAGCATATGAAATTTTAGGAAAACTCGCTAACAAATATTTAAATGCTGCACCATCTTTGTCCAGAGCTTTGACAAATTTCTTAAAAAGGCCCAATTTTGTGTGCAGCGGCCGAAGAAGAACGTTATTTGGATCAATTAATGGTTTATTTGAAATGCATTGATTTTCTGGTGAATACTCAGTTCTTTTGGGTACTCTGTTCTGACGTAATGATGACATGTAGCGCGACTAGACAAAGGAAACAACAATATTTTGTGAAACCTCCTTGCATACCAGTCGTCAAACCAATGACCTGAAATGGATTCATTTACAGGTATTTACGATGGTCTATACTATATGTACAAAGAAATTTATATCACACACCTTAAGGCCACCACAGATCTTTCATTTTTTATCGTTGCATTTGAGAAATGTCAAAATTTCAACCATTGATTCGTAATTTTCTTTATATTAACGACATGACCAATTGGTATGGATGATTTTTCATTCCCATTATGCAAAATAAGAGCCTTTAAGCTGTACTTAGAGCCATTAATAAATAACATCCATTCAGTTTTATCATATGGCTGGTTCAGTTCTTGAAATAAACCATCAACATCAGTATAGTATAGAATAGAGTGTTTCTTTTCAAATTATGCAGCCAATTTCAAGCTTCTATCTCTATCGATTGTTACTTTTGTCCCAACTGCAAAATGTTTCCACTGCTGCATGTGTGAAACTAGTAATTCTGCGTCTTACTTCGTTAAATGTAAATCCCGAATTAGATTATTCATCTCAGCTTGAGTCACTAAATGGCGTTCATCATCAGCCTGATATAAACTACCACCGCTGGTGAAAGATGTTTCGGACTGACTGCTCGCAGCACTGGGAATGACTGGTAATGGATCATTTGCTGGACGTTGAACTGGTTTTGAAACCGATGGGACATTCACGCAACTAATATTTTTTCGTTTTTTCACATTGAATCCAGCCACTTTTGTTAAACAAAAATAACAATCGGTTTGTTGGTTACTTGACTCTCTCCAAAGTACTGGAATTGAAAAATCGAAGTGGATCGTCTTGCCATTTGACCACTTGTATGAAACAGTTCTGCTACTATTGCAAACCATTGCCATTGTTTGACAGCAAAACCAAAATAATGTAAATATACATATTTTAATGATTCTGATATTGTATATCCTTTTTTCCAACCAAATATTGACCACACAAACAACGATCTCCCTGACATGCTTAAACGCTTTTATTATGAAGATTTAGAATGAATTTAGTAATTGTCAAATTGTAGTGTCAGTATTGACTGTTTTACAGTGTTGCCAGCATGCGATAAAATATGAGCAAGACGTGATAGCTCAAATCTATGAAAGATTCAGATTCAACGCACCCAGATTTGTTAAAAAAAACGTGCTTCGTTTCTGCAGTCAATATTTTTTTTCCTCAAATTTGTAGGCCTACTGCTTGTACAAGGACGAATTTATTGCCCACAATAGTTTTCATAGAAATGTTTGCATGTTGTGTAATTATGACCGAATATGTTACAGTTGCATTAGGAGCATTTTTTTATTTTTGGGGAGCCGAAAATATATATGTTCGATTTCTACATGTATTGCGCAGCTCTCCAATCTTTAGCTTCCCACTTGCTTGTTGAAAGGTTTAGTTCTGTTATAGGCAAGTTTTTCCTGTTGGCCTCATTTTCAACTTCTTAGCTTAACTGTGGCTTCTATTAGGGTTTTGACAGGAACGAGGTTGGATAGTCGAGCATGATTGAATCAGCACCGTGTATGCGGCCATCAAAAATTTCTAAACCTTATGGTTTAGGACCAGGACGCATACTTTTAATTGATCGAATGCGAGGTTTCCAACATGAACCCAAATATTCCGGAGAAAATTAGCCTCGTTTACCTATGCGATAAGATTTATTTACCAGTTTTGTAAAGTGTTCCACATAGTCTCTATTCTTGACTAGTTTTTATAATAGTTTTCTCAATATCTTGACAAAACGGATAACCACATTAAAATATAAAATGTTTAACGCCAACAGCTTTCGTTTTCTGATTTACCGAAATGCTCGCGATAGTGGCAATTATTTTATATTAACTTTGATATCAGCGGAATTATAAGATAATTATCCTACATGTAGCCGAATTAAAGTTTTTATAAGTACAAGAAAACTTAAGTTGGCCATTTTGAAACACAAATAACAAATGTGCAGAAATAGAAATTCTTCCATATTTTTTAACAAAAACGGAACTACCAACAAAAACATTGCACTGAACCATAAGCAAACCAAAAGTTACAGCTCCCCAATGACCACTTTGCCACAAATACGAAAATGGTAAAGTTGCAGGTTTTGCAGTTTATATAAAAATGTTGATTTTTTTCAACACAACTTTTTGTTGCGGCTCTTGGAATCCAACATTTTATTGTAATATCGACAAAATTGCTTGTTTATGAATTATAGTTTAGCCTTGTGCCCCCCCATACTCAGGCCATACAAGTATATCGGTAATATCTATCGGTAAATGGTGAAACAAAAGCGACCATTTAATAATTTCCATATCGTTCCATTCATAACGAAAAACCGCAACAAAATATCACGTCTGTGTCTATATGGGAGCACACCTCTGGGTGTATTTTTGCACAATTTTGTATTTTTCTGTTTGTTTCGACAACTCACAATATAATTTTAATACATTTAACCGCAACGAAAGCAACAGCCAAATCAATTGCATAAAAAAATCACATTGAGAAAAAATGTTACTATGAAAATTATTACTGGCCGGTGCAGACAAGATAAAATAAAATAAATTGGATAGATAAGAAATATGCAATGTGCATAAAACAAATGTTAATACATGTGTATTTTACGTACACAAAATCTATATTAATTTTATCAATTATAGCCATTGGAGTTAATGTAATAAATTTGCGCCAACATATCTGTTTAAATTATAGCAAATGTGGTTTTAAATCCCATACAATTCAAACATTAATCGATCATTGGCGAGTAATTTTGAATGCAAAAGTTTTAAATGGAATTGGGTTAATGTACTTAAATTGATTGAATCTTTCGTGGTTGTTGGTTGAGACCAAATTCGTATAATTTGCCATCATTGCAGCTACAAATATATAATAGAGAGTGGTTTGTTAGCTAGTTTATGTCCAGCAATAGCTGCAGTTAATAGCAGATAAAGTGATTAAGCTAAATTTGCTTTAATTGAACAACTGCTCTAAATTGGCATCCAATACAGCGATGTTTATTTGCAGTTGGTATGCTGGACTATATGATCGTTCAAAAATATATTGAGGTTAATATTTCATTGCAGAAAGAATTCCAAGATGGATGGATGGTGGAAGAGCTGAATTTCTTATGTATTCTCTTTCGTTTATGTTCTCTTTTATGGATACTCCAAAAACAATTTTTCGACTACCCTCTGAATCGTTCAATGCGTGAATGTCTTAAAATTGTCTCACGTTTTCATAGTAAAATCCAGTTATCGATGTCATTGTTATTATATTGGATTGGTTCGAGCTGACACAATAAACAAATTCAGGAATTTATCGAACTTTCTGTTTTTTTCTAAAGCACGCGTAATATCAGAATATATATCAGGAAAAAATTAGTGAGGAGTGCTAATCTCCTCAGAAATAACGTGTGGTAAAAGCATACATTTTGCACACCAGACTCTAAAGCCGGCACTCTACGTATTTATGGACATTTGCAGTTAAAGTTCTGAAAAAATACTACTCATAGGTGTGACGACACATATATCGCCAAGAGCGAGAACTGGAATGGAAATGAAATGCAATTGAAACCTATTGCAAATACAAGATGTAGTCCATTATTTTTGCCTGACATTGAAGGCTTTATTTAGCATATTAAGAAAGATCTGTAGTTAAAATGATATGCACCGTTTCATTCAATAACTTGTTGCCAATTTGAAGGTAATTCCATGAAGCTGCTGTCAAAGAAACCCTCCAATATTGACAAAAAAATTGGTAGATTTTCAGAAGCTTGACTTGAGGCGATTTCTTCACTAGCTAAACTATTAGCTTTAGACGGTATAGTTGGTAATCGCTTGGCGCAAGGTCCGCTCTATAACGTGGATTCATAAAAACATTCCAACCGAATTCCCTGTCCTTCTGGCTACGTATGTAGCCTGGGGTTTTCGTGATGAAATACAATTTTTCACTTTTAGTCAAAACTGGCCGTTGCTGGGCAATCGCTTTCTTTAGACGGTTCAATTGGTGACGGTACAGGCACGGCTTAATAGTTTGATTCATAGCAAATGATACCCTGGCAACCACACCAAACTCACAAAAAAAATCTTTCCAACCATCAACCCTGGCTTAGCCATCGTTTACTCAGGATCTACCGAGATTATTTTTATTTTAAGTTGTCTAATTATCCCACTTTTTATCAGCTTTCATCAACCTCTCCAGAAATGATTCGATAACTCGTGTCGTACATCGAACTTCTGTTTGAAGCGAGCCTTTTTCAAGTGTTTTTGAACAGTTTTTGGGCAATATTTAACTTGACAACTTCCATTATTCTATTAATATTATTGGCAATAGGTCTGAAGGCCAGAGATTGGTACACATTTAACATCAAAATTATCGGAGCGGACCATAAGCACTACTCGCATTTTCAGCTGCATGTCTTGCGTTTTCGCCTTCATCGAAGAAAAACTGTAAAATATGATGTATTTTCTTTTTGCTGAGTCAAACAATCACAAGACTGTCTGAGTAGTTTTTTTTTTTTTAAAATACGGAAGCTTATTGTTTTACCGCCACCTAACATAGCCAATCGTACTTGCACAATGCGATATATAGACTACAAAATTCAATCGTTGGCAAAATAATGGATTTATTTTTACTATACCTTGTACTCGTTTGATTCAAGCTACAACAATAATTCTTAGATTTGGAATTTATTGGTCCTCTCTTTTTTTTTAGTGTGATTACCTCGAATCAGTAGAATTCATAAGAGTTTTATCCTGCTTGCTGTTTTAAAGTTTTCAAACGAGTTTTTCTTCCAGTGGAGGTTTTATGGACAACTTTTAATTTTTGTTGAGAACTTTTGGTGTTTGGTAATTTTCCCCATTTGTGCCAAAGTAACAGCTGTAGTTTGATATACCTCAAATCGATGTAGTTACACATCTGATTTGCCTTATAACTTATAAGACGCCGGTATTCTCAACCCGGAACTGATTCAAATAGTAGCGTTAGATAAAACAGGTGTCTAACATAGTATGCTGTATGCTGTTCGCATGTACCCAGTAAAAAAAATGGGAACCATTCTAGAAGAATTTCATTTTCATTACTTCTAAGGATGCAATGCATGCATGTTTACTATTTCCAAAGAGATTTTAAACTACTTCCAGAACCACGATAATGAAGTTATTGATTCGATTGATTTATCGATTCTCATTTATAAAGGGTGTCCCAATAAGAACCCAAGATTTAAATTTGGAGCCATTCGAAGTGTCATTGTTTGACGTTTGAACAATTGTTATTGTTTGCTAGTAGAAGGTACGAGGTTAGTAAAAATGGAGCGCTACACGAATGAACAACGCATTCTCATTGTGAAATTGTTTTACCAAAATGGTGAAAGTTTTGCGGCTACAGTTCGCAAATTGCGATTAATTTGGGGCTACAATAATGCTCCACAATAGTCGACTGTAAAGAGATTAATGGATAAATTTGCCAAAACTGGGTTCATTAGTGATGTAAAGACAACAACGCGAATTCGACCAGGTCGATCGACCGAAAATGTCGCAGCTGTACGTGATGATGTTGCTCAAACTCCATCCAGCTCAATTCGACACCGAGCTCAGCAAATTGGTGTCTCCAAATTCACTATGCAGCGAATTTTGACGAAAGATTTGCATCTTCCTGCACACAAAGTTCATTTGACTCAGGAAGCGCAAACAGTCAATGATGTTCGGTATCGTGAAATGATAATCAGATTTTCGTGCATAGAATTGAAGAAATAAATGTGGAGGGCATGTGGTTTCAACAAGACGGCGCCACATGTCATACAGCCGGAGAAAAAATTCAATTGCTGTATCAGTCATTTCCCGGTCGTGTTATTTAGCGTTTTGGAGACCAGAATTCGCCGCCTAGATCGTGCGATTTAACACCATTAGACTTTTTTCTTTGAGGTATTTTTAAGTCGATGGCTTGCGCGAATAAGCCGACGACGACTCAAGTCTTAAAAGGGGAAATTGGACCTTGCGTTAATGAAATACCGCAACATTTATGCAAGACGGTGATTGAAAATTTCATTAAGGGATCGCGTGTGCGCCAGCAAAGTCGCGGCGGCCATCTGCCCGACGTGTTGTTCCATACATAACCTCATTCTGTCTACTTTACGATATAATAAAATTTCACGATTTTTTTTTAAATATCTGTGTTTTATTCAAAATTTAAATCTTGCGTTCTTGTCAGGACACCCTTTAATTCCCAACAATTACATTAAAATATCTTAATATAAAATACTCCAAAATCTATTACTTAGGGAATACAATACGCCCCAAAGTCGTAATTTTCGATAGTCGGCTTAACGAGGCTCTATTTAAAGTTTTTGGGAAAACTTTTGTTTAGCCTCCCTTATATGATGACCGACATATTAAATATAGCATTCAATTTATAAAAGTTGCAAATATTCAGACATCAAATAAATCATATTCGATACGATACATTTCCTATCGCCATAAAAATCTAAATCGTCCATAATATTGCGGATTGTAGTAAATGGTAGAGGGTGTATAACCTTCGGTCTTACGGAATGTTAGATGATTTTCCAGTTCTGTGCCTGTTTACTGTTTTTTTTACGAAATCTTTGGCCAGTTTTGGTAACAAAAGCAAGAATGCTTTTCCGAAAGTAATTTTAGTGCAATTATTTATACTGAGGAAATACTTTTTATAGAAGATTTCTGACCACATAATTTGAAGAAAGATTTTCTGGAACAAAGAGCAATTCTTTGGAATAATGCAAAATTGCAACCTAAGATTTCAATTTTCATCATACCTACATCACTCATGAATATGTGGAAAAGAGGCATCATAAAATAGTGTTTCCCTCCTATGACAACCCTGTGTTAATTCTCTTGGTGATTGCATAATTTTTCACCACATCTCCATCACAAAATGTGATGAATGTTTGCTTCTTTGGATGCATTTATTTTGCTGAGTAATAATCTGCCTCTAGTCTCCAAGTTGGTATTTCGTATTTTATCGAGTAAGACAAAAATCATCGATTAATTAAAGATTCAGCGTTGTTAATGTTTACGTTGCATCCTAAACTGGTAGACTCTTTGTTCGTGGTAACTAATAATGTAGTTTTTTCCACGTTTACCGTCGAACCCGTCTTATCAATCCTTAAGAAGGCATTAGCAGCATTTCGCAGCTTTTGACAATTGATGTTAATATGATCATTGATTATGCTATATTTCGTGTGTCCTCGCCATACGTTTATTAAACAGATGACTATATGTATATGCAGGATCTTATATAAAACCTCGTTGGTCATAAATGGCCTAATATGATCTTTGTAGCTGTTGATTTCCCATTGATAAAACATCATTGCACGATAGCCTACGAAAGTTATACTTAGTTTTTCCTGCTTATTTTTTCAGAAACGTAGTCAAGTGCATGGCTAAGGAAATAGTTTTTAGAGCAAGAAGCAATATATGTAGGTTCCAACCAGCAGTCTTGCTTTCGTTTAGCCACGTTCAGTAGTTGCGACATATGTACATATTATCACCAAATCAATACCGGCCTTAAATATCTCCACAGTCAAGTCATGGCATAATTCTTAATTCAGTGTTCTTTCTGTCGTAATTTGTATTAAAAGCACCCAGAGAGACACGTTAATGAGCCCCAAATTCATTCTCTCATTCTCAGACTGAATTCAGTACAGCCATTTGAAAATTTCACGCAAAAAGTACATGGGTCAAGTCAGTCATTTGTGTTGAACATATCAGATGAGGCTTGGTTTTTTTATCGCTTTTTCCCAAGTTTAACAGAGAAAAACATATCACAACAATGGATACAAATCTGTATGTTAAATTCGACTGAATTCGGTACAACCACTTAAAAAAAATGAAGCTAAAAATGTATGGTTTGCGGAAGGTATCGAAAGAGACCTGATTAATTGGTCTGATTTTTCCAAACTTTGCCAGCATTATAAAACAATACAGTGAACAAAAATAAAAATAATTGAGGTTAACAAAAGAGGAGATACAGGGAAGAAATTAAATTTTGGAAAACCGGTTAATTTGTATGATTGGCACCAGAAAGTGTGGGCCGTTACACTCCTTTTTCAATGTCCGAGTACGATTTGGCAAAATATAAGGCTCCGTCAAGTTTTAAGAAATTTTCTACAGATTTACTACATGTGTATTAATCAACCAACCAGATAGCGATTGCTCAATCGACTTAAAGTATCGTGAAACACTTTTGGTGGAACGATAATTTGTACTTTGAACGGCTACTTCTTGGTATTAGGATTTTTCTTTCGGGTGAAGGTTGAAACTTCAATAATGCGACAGTACTCCATTCAATAGTCTTCCAACACTTAGCCAATCAATACGATAACAGAAGCCTGGCAATGTTCCAAGAATTTGTGTGGAATAAAAGCAGCTTAATTGTAGGAATAAACTGCTTTATGTCTATTCAAGATTGGTAACAATAAATGTCTAGCAAAATAAATACCAATATGACGAATATTGTTGTACTTACTTGCATTACAATTAAGTCACCAATATGCAGGTATTTGAGGAGGGTTTTCATTTTGTGAAAACATGCCCTGACTCTTTGATTAATTCGCATTAAATGCTCTGTTAAAATATGTCACGTGGAGAAAAGTCATCACTGTTAATTCGGTTAATGGAAATGGCCATTTTATATTTTCAGTACATTCTCTCCAACAAATTGCATTGACATTCATATGTTTTCCATTTGAACCATTGACTTTTTGGGTAATTTATCAAAAAAGAAGAAAATTATTAGCCGTAACAACAACAACAACGACAACAAAATACAAATACAAATTTAAGTGGCAACAATTCAAAAATGTCATAAACAAAACAAAAGAAGCCCTTTTGATTAACATAATTACAAATATCCAAAACAACAGTAGAGAAATTATGAAACAAAGTAACAAAACATGATTAAACCTACTCACACCGCCAGCGGAAAGTATGAGCGTTAGTATGCTTCCCCATGCCACAAACATCATTATTCACCTAAACCTACTTGAAATTAAACAAAAAAAAAAAAATCCTCTGACCTACCTGTTCTTTTGACCCAAACCAGTGTTGTTCACATTGTATATGAATGTGGGCCACCCTTGCTGTCTGCAATACTCTAGCGTTGCTGAAGAAAAAGCGACATTAACAGAGCGCAACACACGCTTCATACCATTCTCTAAATGATTTTTCTATTGTGATACTGTCTACACCCGCATTTTATATGACAGCTGCTAACTGTCAGATGAGCAACGAGCGAGTGGTTAGACGGATGGTTGAGTTATGTCAGGGAGAAGAGAGAAAACTTGTACAGTGGTTGGAAAACACTTTTATTGGACAAAATTGACAAAATTGCTAAAGTATTTTTTACTGATTTCGAAAATTATTACTTGAAAGGCACCATTAAAGAAGTGGCAGTATGGCTGAGATATAACGTCCTCACCACGGTGAGGATTAACATATTCTCTGACAGTCAAGATGCCGTTAAATCCCTGGATTCTGTCTTCTTGAACTCAATATCAGCCCTGAAATGTCGCAGATCCCTTACCGAGATGGCTCAGTATTTCATCGTTCACCTTATAGATGCCTCAGATTCCAGCCGAGCTGGAGTCCGTAGGCATGCCTCGCAGCAAGTTCTTACTGCAAGATGGAGCGTACTTAGCAGAAAATGCTAGGTGGGCGTCTGTCCGAGAGTGTAATCAATCCAGACTGAAGCGTCCACACACTGCTGTCGCTATCAAGATCCGACGTCTCATTACTTGTATTCGTCATGACGAAACACTGTCTGATTGGGAGGAGCTTTCCTTAGAAAACCTTCTCTGCAAATGCCACGCCCTGGTCAACCAGCGGGATCAATAATTGGCTCTTATTTATTTGATCTGTACAGTATATATGTAGATATTGTCCGACTTAAGAGCTTCTTGACGTGCTCAGAATAGTTCAGTGGGAGAAATTTAGGACATCCATATCTCTAGTTTCCGTGGTATCACAGTGGACTATACAGTCTAAGTGAGTCTGTTTATTCAGACTGCCACACTGACCTAACCTATCTCAACCTTACTTAAAAGGCAGATAGCTAAACTATTCAATTAGTAAAGCTTACTAAAGCTTTCCAAAAACATGAATATTTAGAAAATTTTGATTAGGAAGCGTCTACAGTATAAAGTATTTCTTGGCCAATATTTTTCAGGATTTTTAAGGCAATTGAAGGATTTTCGTCTGCCTTGATGGCTGGAAATCATTACAGAACTTCTTAAAATTTAGCGCCATCTAATATTCTGCCAGATAGTGGTCGGATTGCAAATATTCACCCTTTGTGGTATTCAGCTTTATGTTTAATGTTCTCCCTGTACTATTCTCTCGTAAACTTTACAAACGTATGTTTTTGTCCATTGTATTGGTTTACAATTCACCTCTAAATTAGCCAAGCTGCTTTAGGTACCACCTATGCAAATGACCGATTTAGACCACATTTTCTGGTTCATACGTTTTAAGTATTTTTAAATTGTTATTTATTGTAATATGCTATAATATTTAGTAAAATTTAAAAAAATCGGTCAGGTAACCACGCCTTTTTTGTGGCATGTATAGTAATTTTAAAAATGCATATTACTTGAGATATCTCACACATCTTCAGTTGATGATCATTCAATACCACTTTTTTTATTTTCTTAACCATGTCCAGCGTAAACACCTCAGTTTATCGACCACCATGGTGTTCGTCTTGACAGCTCACTACCCAATATGTTGCAGTCGTACACGAAGGAGCAGGCTGCCCCAAATCAGAATGTAGCTCGACTTTAGTATCGGTTGGACTAAGACCTTTCAAATGGAAATATTGAATTACATAACGGTGACCAATTGTTCCCATGTTTACAAATTCATTGATCGTTTTCTTTTAATGGCTAAAATAAAAATACCTTCACCAAAATAATTTTTGTCAAACTACTGTCACCATCAGTTCAACTTATTTTGAGACCGCCTCGGTATTCCTAGGTTAATATCTTTCACTTAATTACAGTAAGTTCAATGCAAATTCTGAAGCGTTACACGTTAAGTAAACTTGCTTCTGAGATTTAAAGTTGACCGCACTGTCATACCTGCTAGGATGCCACACATACAAATTAGTTGCTTTAGTGGTCCTTTATAACTTCAGTGGTTCCTCTATAACTTCTACGTAGGGGAGACCAGTAAGCTCTGATTTTGCTTCTTCCGTTGCGATTCAATTTAGTTCATTTTTCGATAGAAACCTAGTGATTTACTCCACATATTTTGTGAGTAATGTCAATAAGTCAGTGCTGGTTTTTATAGGTTTTATTACCTAGTCCTGCCATATGTTCTGTTACAAATATAAAACGCGATAAAAAAAACAATATTCATATTGTATTCAAAATTATTTCATTTATTAGAAGACAATATTGGTTATTAAAAAAAATTGTATTCACTCGAAATGGCCACCTTTTGCTTTAACACAAGCTTTCACACGGTGTGGCCATTGGGCTATAGCCGCACGTACGATTTCCATGGAGATCGAGGACGCTGCTCTGATTAATGCTGTCTTAAGGCTTCCCAAATTGCTGTGGGCAGTCTTGCAAGCCATATTCTCCAATTCTGACCACAAAGCATAATCCAGTGGAATGAGATCTGGACTCGCTGATGGCCAATCTTCTGCTGCTATAAAGCCAGGAATATTGACTCTGAACCACTCCTGCGTGGTTTTAGCTTTGTGCACAGGAGCAGAGTCCTGTTGGAAGATCCATTTACGTCCATTGAAAAGGGTATTGGTCAAACCCTTCACAACACCCTCTAACACATCTTTTTGGTAAACCTTTGCACCAGTTTTTATGCCTGGTGGAGAGATGTGACACCATGGTGGGAGACCCCGCACCAAACCATTACGGAAGAGGGATGATGGCCACGTTGAACCTTTGGAACAATTTTTTTCGCTTCCTTAGATGAAGTGGCATAAATCTTGTCATTTTGTTTGTTGAAAACTTCTTCCACTGTAAAAATTTTCTCATCCGTAAACAGAATGTTTTCATGGCCATTGTCCGCGTGCCACTGCAAAAGTCGCTTGCATCTTTCCAGCCCAATTTTTTTTAGCTGAGGAGTTAGAATATGCCCCGTGGACCGACGATAGGCTTTCATATGCAGATCATCCCGAATCAGCCTAGACATGGATCTGGTTGATATATCCACGCCTCATTGCGCACCACATGGGATTTCTCCGAATTTTTCACGCACTGCCTTTACTACCGCACTCGTACGGACAACGCGCGGGCGACCACTTTTTGGCCTGTCTTCTACTCCAGACAATTCGCCGAAGCGAGCAATAGCACGATAAACGAACATTCTTGATATTCCGAGTGGTTTTAGCAACTCGAAAATTTGGCCAGCACTATTTCCGCACTTATGCAACGCTATTACGCCGACTCGATTCTCTTTAACGCCCCACTCCATGTTAATAGATTGCAAACTGAAACCAAACTGACTAGTATTCTTCACTAATCAGTGCATGTGTTCTGAGAAAAAAGTTAACGGTTCTATTCCCGCAAGAAGTTTTGAACGATAAGCGCTGGTAATTGTGTAACAGAACATATGGCAGGACTAGGTATATCTTCGCAAATCTGCTTAACTTATGAACGCCATAATATTGTCTTAAAAATGTTCGTGGAAACTGGGAGAACATAAAACATCAATTGTAACTTCACCCGGAGGAATGAAGGTATGTATTATATCATTTGATGCGACTAAAAGTGTTAAACCCGGAAGAAGCTTCAAGGTTATAAATTACCAAATGTGTTTCATTTCATTTTAATACGATTGAACAATGTCCGTGGTTGCCTTGTTGGCTGCCTTGTAGACGCGTCCATTAATCTTTACGAAATTTCTTAAACTTTGGCACAGTCTACCATTTTGTCAGACTGTCACCGAGGGCTATATCAGCCCACCTCTTCTGATATGTACCATACAAATTCACCGATTTTCCGAAGTTCAATTTCATCCCTGTAGCTCCTCATATGTTACCAGCAGTAACCTAAACTTGTGTGCACTGTATTGTTTGTAATGTTTGGGAAAATTTTTAAAAATCAACCAATTAACCAGACCCGCTTTGATACCTCGCATACAAATGATCAATTTAATGGGTTCATATATTTTATGTATTTGCAATTAATTTAGAGTGTGGTATTGTAGTATATCAGAATGAAAACGGAGCACATTTCCCAATCAATTCTGATGCTTCCCATACAAATTGATCGATTTTCTGAAATTTAATCATTTTTCTGCAATTTCGAAGTAGTAGTACACAAATTGACTGACATATCTAAATTATATTTTCCGCTTATAATAATGCTTTAAATTCCGTATAAATAAGCGCATATCAGCCATTTATCGTTACGAATGAAATTAGATTGTACTGCCTGCCGCGCCTCTTAGAGTGCCATACAAATTAGTCAATTTAAGAAAAATCGGTGGTCCCTTTACGACTTCTGAAAGTTACAATTGCTCCTTTTATTATGCTTTAATTCGGAGTATTTTAATATACTCATTCGAAGCAATGAAAGTCTATATCGTTGAATTAGAACACATCAATTCTCCACGCCCCTTCTGGCGCCACTCATTCAACTGCAGCAATGAAAAAGGACGTTATTCACAGTATATGCAGGTCTTTTTATTTGGCTACATTTTCTGTTCTGGTTTTCAAAAATAGTTTATTTCCGTACCACTGTGCAATGATACAACGTCATTACATTATGAATACATACATAGTTCACGATCAAGTTGATTACAGTAACGCAGTCATTGACGTCGACGAAATTCTGTTTTGACCCAAGTCTGCTATTACGTTCTGTTGGCCAAAATGTTGATAGCAATACTTATACTCACACCAAAATAATTGACCTGACCCATTGTAATGATGCAGTCATATATCAAACTGTCTCAGTCTCGACATTCAGGCAGACTGACATAACACCAACACAAATGAAAATGAAAGAGCGTATTACTATAATGACTTAATTTCATTAAAAATAAACATAAAATATATGCCATAACTTAGTTTTCCGCATCAAGGTATATACAATATACAATTGGCCTGACTGACTGTTTATCCATCCATCCGTTTGTCTCTGTTTGATGTGTATTTAAATGAATGTTTTCAACATATGAATTTTGTACATCCAAAGGTCATTTTGTAGGAGTTGTCAGAAAAGTGAAATAAACACAAAATCCAACCAGACTACTATGAAATATTCCATATAGTTCATTCACAGTGCCTAAGAATAGAACTTAAACTAAGAGATGCTTATCTTGAAGGTTTCGTTGATTAGAATTATTAAAAATGTTTTTACGCTAACTGAACATATGAATTATGTAAATTAAAACAGCACAAGCAGATAGACGGACGGACAACAGACAACAGTCATATCATGCATCCAGACCTTGATAGCAACTGGCTAGAAACACTTCAGCATTGTTCTCGGTCGTAACTTAAACTAGCTATTAAAATCGCATAAACTTAGACCGAAAATTGAGTTGTTCTATGTAAATTTAAATGCGGAAACTGACAAAGAACAAATAAAAGTTACACTTAATGCTTGGGAAAGACTGAGCAAAAGGAATGCAGTGCTAGCAGACCATGTGGTGTGCAATGAGGCGTGCTTGTTGGATTACGGTATGGATTAGAGGCAGGCAAAAGGCCACAGTCCATGGAATGGCTGTTTTCACAACATCAGCATAATTGGTAAAGATTGACAGTTTTTAAGCCTTCTGTTGACTGGGTGGCAGTTAAGGAAATGTTGCAAAGACTGACAAATTAACAATAAAGAGTTTCCGGGAAAATTGTGTCCGGAAAAGTTGTAATTAATCATTTTCTCGACAAGGAAATTCTGTCAGTGTCAAGTTTAAAAGAGTTACATCGTATGTATGCCGTAGGTGTGCTGTACTCTGTGATTGTTGTATCCGTTCCTAATTTTCGACCCATACTTGTCCCCTTCATATTTGTGGCATTTAAATAATTTTGATGCAAGCGTTTATTTTAAACTCTGCTCTTAAAGTTTAACAATAACAATTTATATTCAGCTATGCTCTGACGTCAGGCTTTGCACATTGCCATTGTGATTGTTGTTGTAAGCAATAAATCCTTTCCCAACCTTGCCTCACTTTCTCGCCCTCTATCAAACTTGTTAATGAAGGATTAAATTGAATTTACCGTTTAAGATTACGATACAATATCATAAATTAAAAGTAAAAGATAATCAGAAAACTTATTATTATTACTATTTAGTGTAACCAAACATAAACCTGAACCCATTTTTATATCAATGACAGTTCTGAGAAGTTGGCACATTAAGACCAACACTCACACAAAATTCTGTGTACCTATACAAAGGCATACATATTGTATCGTACAGTATCCCATTCTCCAAATCTAACTATTATTTGTGTTTATCCAAAATATATGAGTATCCTGATATAAGAATTCTGTATATATGGCAGCACAGCAAATGTCTTGCTTTTATTCGAAATATACGTAACAGTTTCCAAATATTGACATAAATTAAAGACTATTAATTGTAGATTACAATTAGGGGTTTTATTGGGCCAAAAAGCAAAATCTATAGCCAAAATTTACTTACTACGATATTATCTTCTAGGGACGGTATGCAGATGTGAAAGAGCTATGTGCATACTTACATACATAAGTCCTTATACATCTGATAATAACAAGTAAATTATTAGCAAAAACTGATGCAAATTAAAAGAAATTGATCTAATCATCCATAAAATAACGTGATAGAGATAGTGACAATATGGCTTAGTAGTAGGTAAAAAAAGGGTTGGGATTCTTTAGGCATAGGATAATACAAGTAAGGATACTACGAGTATAAAGCACCTTATTGTCATGAAACATGATTGTCATATCTTTCGACAATTTCACAAAACTAGCACAAAATCCATAGATATTTTATAACAATAAAATTTAAAGGAGCGACACAAGGATTTTCCAAAGTTAGTAT
Source organism: Philornis downsi (assembly GCA_019455685.1). Lineage (NCBI taxonomy): Eukaryota > Metazoa > Arthropoda > Insecta > Diptera > Muscidae > Philornis > Philornis downsi. The sequence goes on along the minus strand of JAHXMU010000695.1, from coordinate 324,346 downwards.
GGACAACATTGTACGGATTGTTTTGTGTTGCCTTAACTACCCAACAAAATGTCTTGGAATCGGTTCTAGCAACATTAATTCCATTAGCCATATCCCAGTAAAAAAGGGCATCCAGGAAAGATAAAAAGATCCGCTGATCGTGGTCCAGAAATGGTAAAAAAATGAATAATCATCAATGAATTTAACATGTTTTAAACACCTTTTCACCAGATCCCCTAAAGATATGAAAGTTCTTTAGATAATTCTTATGACATTTTTATTCTTTTAATCAAAATTCACATAACTACTTAATTTAATTTATTAACGAATATAAATTTACAAAACGTGTTAACAAATTTTGGGGTTTTACATCGAAAACAAAAAATAATACTAAAAATGTTTAATATTCCAATGACGACAGTCAGTTGTAACGCCTTTGTTTAAGATAATTATCTCTGATTTAACTAATGAATTGGTTTTAGAAAATGAATTAAAATGAATAATTTGAACAACTACTGTTAACTTAAATTGAATTGAATTGTTAGATGAATTGAATACTACTTTTAGATGATGTAAAAGCCCACCTATCCAAGCATGAAATTGAAAAAAAAACCACTATTCGTGATGCATAGGTGGCAACCCAGCGGTGCACGGAGGTTTCGTGGTTGTGGTCGGCAAGAGGACGGGTCTCTTTGCTGTTCAACAACCACCAGGACCACGTCGCAAGCCGCCCTCAGCTTTCGAATAAATGATGTAAATCGTAAATCCCTAACCTGGTGTTTTCTCCAAAAATATACCGTTCCTCTAAGTCAGTGAAATACAGAGTAAGAATAGGAATTCAGATCTCCTGGTTTTCCAACCTCCTCAATTGAGCCTAAGCTCCTACCAAATCGCTGATAGTAAATTGGAACCTGAGTTCCAGAAAAAAAAGGCAAACGATTTAACAGCCTTATTATCATCGGTAACCCGGTGTAATTACAAGAAGCTTCTCAATAAGCGGATGAGTATATTCATTTAGCAGTTGTGAAATCTGTGAAATTATTATTCTTTGGAATTACTTCCACTTTTTTTGTTGGGATATTTTGCGGAAATTTTTTTCATCTAAGAATCTCAGAACTAATTCATTTGTTTGTGCTTTTTCCCGGGATTTCGCACCGTTCATCAAGATAGATAAATCTAATGTCTGGTAGGGTTAGAAATATTGTTAAATCTTTTGCTTAAATATACTTACGTAAGTTTAATCGGCCTTAGCATACCATTCATGTTACACAAAACTAAACATCTTATTATTTTTAATGCCCCGAAACGAATGATTGATGGTATGGGAAAAAAGGAGTTCCCCCTTTGGAGTATTCAGAAAAGCCATAAAACCGTTTCTTGGAGCAAATATTTGCGTTTCCTCAAATCTTAAATAGAAACACACTTACATGTTCATATCAAATTCGAATTCTAAAATATATTTATATACATCTAAATACTTGGATTTCCATGAATTGGCGTTTGCATAATGAATAAAGACATCACTTGAGTACAACTACTATCAGTCCTGAGCCTTTCTTTTTCTACGTTATTGAAACTTTAAGGTTACATACGCAAATGCTGGTAAAGGTAAATAGAAGATCCATGATGGTTTCAGATTCTAGCCATAATGCAATAATTCAGATCGTAAAGGGTATTTCTTTAATCGCAGTTTTTTTTCTAAATCGAATAAAACACTCAAATTTGCACCACATATTAAAATTTTTTATTGGAATCGATAAATTGGTCTTTGCCATTTAATTTTTAAAAATAATTTCATGTAAATGTTGTCCGCAGCTCCGTCTCAAAATGTCCATTCGGAAGGTCCAATTTTTCGTCACTTTTTCGAACATTTCGACCCGTATTCCACGAATAACGCGTGTTATGTTATCCTGTAAGGCTTCAATAGTGTTCGGCTTGTCCACACAGACTAACGACTTGATATAACCCCACAAGAAATAATCAGAAGGCGTTAAATCGGAAGATCTTGGGAGCAAACTTACAGGGCCACATCGAGAAATAAGCTGCTCACCAACCTCATCCCTCAACATATCAATTGTTTCACGAGCAGTGTGGCATGTTGCACCATCCTGATGAAACCACATGCCAACCAACTTCAACTCAGCCAATTGGGACAAAAAGAAATTTTTGTGGTTGACTAACACATGCCCATTCGCCGAGATCGGCGACGAATTGACATTTCACGAACGTCATTAACACTGGTCGCTACGGCTACAATATTTTCTTCCGTACGCACTTTACGCATGCGAGTCGATGGTTCTATGTCCAAAAAAGTAAATTTGGTACGAAATTTGGAGATAACAGCACTAATTATTGATTCAGCAGGTCGATTATGACGACCATAAAATGGTCGTATCAAACGATGCACATTTGTCACAGAGCACGAATGTTGATAATAAGTTTCAACGATTTGCAATCGTTGCTCTTCTGTTAGTCTTTCCATGATATGCTGTACACTTTTCACTTTGACGAATGACATTTGGACGCCATTACCAACCCGTGCTGCCAACATGAAAAACTTCAATCTTAAAAAATCACCCTATATAAAATTGCATACATATTTAAACTTCAATTTTGCGTTTTATTTACTCAATAAATCCTTATCAGCAAAATATTTTTAATTGCTGCTAAATTTCCTTTCTTTCAATGCAGAGCACAAAAATTTTATAACAACAAATAAAGTTCTTAGGTATTTTCGCCCCTCTCTACCACAACTTCAGCTATTTAAAACCAAAGCCTCAGGTTATAATTTAAAAGTGTTTCCTCTCTCGTATTTAAACTAAACTTTGCCTTCGATTGCCAAGTAAATGGGTTGTTGGGATTATGAGTACAAACAGGACCAAAAAAAAAAAGGGTTTGCCATCGCTAGCAAGAACTCTAAGAGTAATAATTCCTTTTTTTAATTCACCATTCATTGATAAAATTTTCCTGGATGTATTTTTTTTTGTCGGAAATTTTATTGTTAATGTTTTTATTACTTTTGTTTTACTTTTATTTCCGTTTAGGCCAAAACCTTCAGCTTTAGAAATAGTAGCTGCTAACTTATGCTGTTGAGGTTTATGAGATTTTCAAAGTTTTGTTCTACCGATTCTGCTTTACATTTTCTGCTTTGGAATGTTTCGTGCATGTGGTTAAATTTTATTATGCGTATGAGAGTTTTATTGGTTTGTGGGGAAAATGTCTGGTTTGTACATGCAGAGAAAAGCGAACCGGGAAAAGGCCTGGTTTTCGGAGAGTTAGAATTTTGAAATAAACAGCAAAGAAGGCAATTTTATCAATATTAAGTGAGTTTTCATTTTTGTCTCACATTTGTAATTCGTCTTACATGTTGAGTTTATGCGTTTCAACATAACTAACACCAATAATCATTATTTTGGGCCTTTTATGCAGCACCCCTCAGTTTTGTAATTACTGCCAGTTTTTGTGTCTACTGGTGTTGCCAACCACATTAATATTAGAATGTAAGCATAGATCGATTTCCGTGATTTTTGGCTTATATTTGACATCTATTAGAACAAAATTAAAAATTCACATCAAGTTCATGCCTTTCTGTGCGGCAGCTGTTATAGATGTCAAAGTTTTGACATCTTTTGCTTTTCTCTAAAGTACATAGAATAACATCTCCTGAACTTCGAATATGTTAGCCTTATATTTATCGGATATTCGCCAATAGAACAAAGAAACTTTCTCTCTAATGAGTCCTGAAAACCCAAAAATCACATTATTTATGGTATTTGGAGTGATTTGTGAAGTTCCGTTTCTTAACCTTCTTTTTAACTTTTCGTTAACCGTGAAAGACTCAACTGCCATGCGTATGATTGTGGATTCGAAATTCAATACAATATTCTTCTTCTTAGTTTGCGACTGGAATAGACATACTTATCTATTACACGCCGCCCGTAGAAAATACTTCCAAATGCTTCAATCTTCTGCGCTTCTTCTCCAATTCGTCACACCAAGTTTTGATAGTATTTCAAAAGCCTAGTCCTTTCAATATAGTTTTGGTCCAAACTTTCCGTGCCGGAGCATTTAAATCCATCCGCACAACATTACCCAGCCAACACAATCGCTGTATATTATTGCGTTTGACCACGTCGATGTCGGCATACGAGTATACGAGCTCATACAGCTCATTTTTCATGCGACGCCGACGCCCTCCGTTAACGATGATGGGTCCATATATTTTTCAGAGTATTTTCCTCTCGAAAACTTTCATCCGTTTGCGTCATAACCCAGAAATTTGGCGCCATATAAGAAGACAGGTAGAACCAACGTCTGGTACAGTCGGATTTTTGTTTATCTCTGAATGGCTTGCTTATCCCATAGTGAGATCTGCTAGCAAGCAATACTCTCTTCTTTATCTCCATGCTGAAATCATTCGTTTTGTTTATAGCGGAACCGAGGTGGATGAATTCTCCCACCACTTCAAAATTATAG